>CABFOW010000950.1:150502-187369 GCA_902141385.1 Timema californicum
CCCCCCTCCCTGTGTTACATAGCTTTTCTCACAAAGAATAAATGTCAAAATTTCATAAGGAAGTTTTGTGATACTAAAGGAGGGATTCAGATTTAACACATCTTAAAATCCATTTAAATCCTGATTATTAATTATTGCAGAGAGTATTATTATCTATACAGACATAAAATACGTCAAGCTCAAATTCCTCAGGTTCATGAGGATAAACCTCAGCTATATTTATGTAATGGATGTCAGGTTTGTGATCTGAGTAAGAGCCAGACGGCAATGCTATCTGCTGACTAGAATGGCCCTTTTCTGTAGTTAGTTGCATTTATATATACACACACTAGATTTATCAGAAGGTAAAAGGTATACACCTACCTTTTTAAAATAATTATATTTGAAGATTTACTTTTCATAACATGCTGCTGGTACGAAGAAATAACACTATTGATAGACTCCTCAAACTTGCCTTAAGATACATACTTTACTTTTGCTTCTTTCTATTTCACTACATCTTTTTGATACTCTTTCACTGATCCTTTTCTTGATATCACACATACACAAGCAATGAACAAGTCTCCTCTTTTTGAAGAAGCTATTTTTGTTTTTGTACAAACACAAGTGATTATTCACGGCCTATGTAAAAGAATGTGCAGTAGGAATCTAAATTATAATCAAACTTAACCATACTTATAAATTAAGGCCGCTTCGACTAACAGCTGTTATACAACCAAAAGCACGTAAGGGGGTCACTAGATTGGGAAACTCTAAACAAGTGCCGTGATTATAAGCATGCCACTGTCATGCGCATGAAAGTATGTATTTTCGAATGTGCTTGGCGTTCGTAGTCTCGGGCAGACAATAACACCTAAGCGTATTCGAAATATTAATAGACAAAAAGTGATAAACTAATATTTTCAACGCCACAGATATTTGGAAGTTATTTATAAGTATGTTTATCAAAGGTGAAAGCATGAACAATAATATTATTTTTGAACATTAGAATTTGAATGATCTCTGCTACGTAACACTTTGGTGTACTCCACCCTACCCCCATATAGCACGATGTAGACATTATAGCTCCCCCCTCCTCCCCCCTCAAAGCGTTACGTGGTTTATGGACGACCCTAAACCTTGCAGGAAACTTTAACTTTGAGCTATTAAATATTGACAAAATGTGCAAAGAAAAAACATAACCATGTGGTTTTATTTATGGATTTGCATTTGCCAGTGTCTGGGGTGGATATGTTTCTCGTTAAAAAATTTGGACGCATCAACCGATTTAATTCAAACTTAGCACAGTTGTTCTTTGTTCCTTTATAAATATCAATTTAATTTAAGAAGATAATCTAACATATTTGGGAAAACTCAATTTTTATATGTATACAAACACGACTTCTAAAATAGATTATTAAATGTATTTAACTTAAAAAGCATTTCCCGATACCTTGTATGGCAGAAAGTTGGTATATAGCATATGTGCAAAATACTGTCATAACACTAAATAACAATAATAATGGTTTTTCATTTTCCTTTTTTTAACCCATTTTTATGGCCGTATGGTCTAAGGCATCACTCTTGTAATAGACTGGCTGTCGATGACTGGGAGAACAGGGTTCGATCACAGTCGGGTTCACTGAGGGTGGTTTTATCATAAACGGTTTTCCATTCTCTCTCCACGTGAACACGGGTGCACTTCCTATAAATTCAACCATACTTATTTATAATTTATTGGTGTCACTAGTGCTTAAGCGTATAAGCCGAAAGGGTAGTAAGACGCTGATCTAAAAAAAAAATCCTTGTTTATCGGCTAATATAATGGTCATAGTTCTTGGATACAGATCAAGCGGTTCCTGGATTGATCCTCGACACATTCAGAATTTATCTGTAAAGCAGTGAGTCTGTAATGTGATCGACTCAGCCTTGTGAGGACAAATGAGGAGCTACTTGAATAAATATGTAGTGGCTCCGGTCTAGAAAACTGAGATTAATGACTGGAGGGTTCGTAATGCTGACCACATGACACCCTTTATCCTCAAATATTGGTACTATCTTCGTCAATATAGGACGGCCGCTCGATAAGTATAGTTCACTTACGAGAATTCCTCGGTCTTGTCCACAGACAAGTGAGAAACAGACTCTCAACCTTACGGGGGTTTCGCTGCGCTCCTTTTGCCAGCTTGAGTCCTTCAACACTGGGCTTCGCTAGTGTCTCACTGCTGAGTGATGATAGGATTAACCGCAGCAACCCTAGTGTTAAATGACTCAACTGCTAAAAGGAGTGCAACCATTTTAACGTGGAGGTTGAGTTCCTGGGTATATTATTTGTCTGTGACATTGTAAGAAGTTCTTAAGGTGGGTTGTAGGGGTGTTGAGAAAAGCCCAGTGTATTTGTAGCTTTTATATTAAACACTTTTTTTTTATCTATATAAACATAATATTGCTTAAATATAAATATAGTTTAATTTTCTTCACATGGTGATATCAACAGTGGTCGAATATCTGTCATGAATGTCTTGAAGTTTAATTTCAACTTTTTCTATTCATTTAAAAGGTTTTTGATCTAGTTTAAAAAAAACTTATGACAGATATTCAACGATTGCTGATATCGCCATGTGAAGAAAATTAAACTCTATATTTCTATTGGGGCAATATTTTATTTATTTTCGCCAAAATAAAAGGTTTTTCCATAAAAACTGCAAGAAAACTGGCCTTTTATCGTCTCTCCTACATGGGCTAACTTAACTGTGTAAGTCCGTAGCATATTCTGATAACCCAAGTAAGGAAATGTAATTTGAGAATAAAATTGGGGGTTAAGTGACGGGTAGAAATGGGCATCATTATAAAATAGGCCCACTTAAGCCAGCTAAAAAGTTATTTAATTTTTGAAATTTCAATAAAAATAGATTTTTTTTCCCGCACCACATTTTTCAATTCTTATTAATTTATGTTATATTGCTGCTAGAATTATGCTGTTTGGTTCATTTTTTTCAATTTGAAATGGGCTTTAATTTGATATACAACTGGGCACACTTTTAACAAAAAAAAATTATCTTACTCTCTTCAAAATAAATTGAAATAATAATTGTAATAGTGTTTTTTGAAAATTTTGAAAAAATATATGCTTTTTAACTATTAATTATCTATATAAACTGAAAATTTCAAAATGGGATGCCTATGGGATCATGTGTTATGATGAAAATTGTAGTGCAAGTAACAAGATTTTCAGTCCCGTGATCTGCTGTTGGTGTTGTTATTGTTGTTGTTATTATTATTATTATTATTATTATTATTATTATTATTATATTAAGCTTCTGGTATAGGTGATTTAATACATAAGATCCAAATTATGGAAGCCTTTATAATTCTTAACAACTTAAGAGGCTTAGCCATATTAAAAAACTGTAAAGAATGGTATGAAAACTTATAAGATAGAACTTACATGTATATTTACACACAAATGTTTTCAGCAAAATGCATCTAGTCAATTGCTAATTTTGAAAAAAATTAGTTCTTTGTACACCTTTTTGGTAAAATATTGTTTGCTTCGTTAATTTCTTCTGCTGTCAGTCGATACACTCTTCTGTTGGTGTCGTTGGATCAACTTTAGTTATAATGTAAACTATATTAACACTCATTATATATGGGAATTGAGGGTATTTAAAAGATGAACTGGGTATATATGTCTCTAAAAAACTTATCTTGATGTCTTCCTCTTCTACACCAAGAACACACTCCAACCACCAATGGTTTGAATACTGGCAAGTTATTATTATTATTATTATTATTATTATATTAAGCTTCTGGTATAGGTGATTTAATACATAAGATCCAAATTATGGAAGCCTTTATAATTCTTAACAACTTAAGAGGCTTAGCCATATTAAAAAACTGTAAAGAATGGTATGAAAACTTATAAGATAGAACTTACATGTATATTTACACACAAATGTTTTCAGCAAAATGCATCTAGTCAATTGCTAATTTTGAAAAAAATTAGTTCTTTGTACACCTTTTTGGTAAAATATTGTTTGCTTCGTTAATTTCTTCTGCTGTCAGTCGATACACTCTTCTGTTGGTGTCGTTGGATCAACTTTAGTTATAATGTAAACTATATTAACACTCATTATATATGGGAATTGAGGGTATTTAAAAGATGAACTGGGTATATATGTCTCTAAAAAACTTATCTTGATGTCTTCCTCTTCTACACCAAGAACACACTCCAACCACCAATGGTTTGAATACTGGCAAGTTACAAATCCAACAATGTCATTTATCTCCAATAGGTTGTCTTCCTCTTCAACAGATAGTATTTGTTCTCTTGATTCAGTTGACAGACTGTGATACTTAACTTTCAGCCTAGTTTTACTCTCGATTGGAATGTAGTTGTGCAATTGTTGGGTCCCTTTGACTGTTTTTGCATTCTTTAATCTTGGTTGTAAGAATGTGTATTCTATTTCATAATCTTCTTTGGTTGAATAGAAAAAATTAATTTTTTGTATATTATCTTTGGCCCACTCATAAAGCTGACGAGGTGTCATAATCTGCTCAATGTATACCATGCACAGACTTGGCAGGGCAGCTAGCCATTTTATCGTCCCTCCCACACCATCACAAGCATTTTTGCCACGTGAGGAGGCAAAAGAATTCCACTCTGATTTATACCAAAGTCCTCTTCATGAAAGCAAAGGTTGAGAAAGTTGGACATATTTTTATATTGTGATGCAGCTCCATCTGAGAAATAATATATTTTTTCAGGTGGTGTGGGGAAAGTTTGCTTCAAGAAATCAATCATTACTTTTTGAAAGAGATGTAGAGCTACTGTATCATGTGACATACAGTCAGAGATAATCACCAGACTTATATTTTCTAACTTCTCAGTACTTTCAGTTTTGTAATAGATAACAAAAGGATGGTTTGTGGCTTGTGCATTGTTCCAGTGAAAGCCTTGTACAGAGTCTTGTAATACAAAAGAATAATTTTCTGCAAAGTCACATATAACTAAATACTCATTTGGGGGGAGGTTTTCCTTGAGGTTCTTCAGATATTTTGATTGCTGTTTTGCAATATATGAATAACGCAGTAATTTTGCCATACTTTCAAATAAGGACTCCAAAAATTCCTGAGTTGGTTTTGTCATAGTTTCTAGTGTTGTCCTGTTCTCTCTCTGCAACCATTGTTTAAATGTTTTGCTCAAAGCAATCTTCAAAATAAGATCTGAGTTCATCACTGCCTGGGCAGTCATCACATTCACTAAATTAGCACTCTGTTGTTGGTTCACTATAGATAATATTAAATAACAAATCTTTATATGTTTTTATAGGCGTTCCTCCATCATACATCTCAGGCATTTTGCATTGAGCCATCATTAACTTTACATTGCAATGAAACATTTAGAGAAGGAGAGAAATAGCTACTCTACCATTTCACGGTGAACTGCCGAATGATTTTAATTAAAGTTAATGATAGCAAAATTAATTTCAAATTATTAAAGGAATGATCTTAGCTAAAACTGTCTAAGAAAATTTTAAAGTATTATATCTTTTGAGAGGTTTCCTAAGACAACATTAAAGTCAGGCTGAAAATCTTGTTACTTGAACTACAATTTTCATCATAACTCATGATCCCATAGGCATCCCAATTTGAAATTTTCAGTTTATATAGATAATTAATAGTTAAATAACATATTTTTTTGTTCAAAATTTTCTAAAAACACAATTACAATTACTTTTTCAATTTTTTTAATGAGTGGAATATTTTTTTTGGTTAAAAGTGTGTCAAGTTGTATATTGGATTAAAGCCTATTTCAAATTGAAAAAATTAAGACTATAAACATAATTCTAGCGCCAATGGAACAAAAGTTAATAATAATTAAAAAATATGGCATGGGAGAAAAAATCTACTTTAATTGAAATTTCAAAAATCGATTTCTAGAAAACGGGGCCATCAAAAAACCTTTAAAAAATAGATTTGTGGTTAGTTTTAAGGAAAGAATAATTGGTAAAAATTTCATTTAAATACAAAATAGTCAGGTTGAGTGATTGGTTGATTTGACATGAACAGCTATGTGCTAATTACACTAACGGGTTAGTAATTGGGAAGGTTGTATTTAGAGGATATGCACCTGGGTTTGTGCGGAGGGAAAGTGTAAAACCATTTCGGAAAAACTTTCCTCATCACATCAAACCAGGATCGAACCACTATCTCCTCGTCTTCAACAGTCTAGTCCAATACGAGAGTGATGCCTTGGATCATGTAGCCACCGAATCGAGGCATACCGGTAAGGAACCTGAAGCTTTTGATAATATTTTATATTAACTTTATAATTAATAAATCCAACTAAACATTTCTAGAATTCCATACCGGTATTTTAGTGATTTTCAATCAATGTTGGTATTCAAAAGTGGGCTTCCAACAGTGGCAGCTCCAGGATTTTCAAGAGGGGGGTGTACGGTCAGGATGTTTGTGAGTCGTGGATGGGTTTGTAGGAGGGGGCGGGGAGGGGAGAGTGGCTGTGGGCGTTCTCACGGGACTGGGTCGGGGGAAGGAGGATGTTCCCCCTAAGGAAATTCTGCAGGAAAAATCCTTCAAAATTTGTGACTAGATTTGAAAGTAGCCCTTATTCATAAATTGATTTTTTCTAAATTTTATTATTATTATTATTAGCACCACGTCTTACTACCCATTCGTGTTATACGCACTTACGCTAATGTGTAATGGTAGGGTGATTGTGAGATGAAATGAAGGACCTACAGTTTAACGTGGAATCCGAACCACGGTGGAGGCCTGGAATTCCCCACATTCACAAGATGTCTTGTCAGAGCTAAATTTTATTCGTTAAATTATGTGTTAAAATATAAATTAATTATAGGAAGCGATTTACATACAAAGTATCTACTGGTGCGATATTACATGACAGTATAACTGGTATTGACCATAACATAAATTTAACTGATTTAATATTTTTTAACTAATATTGTTACCCGCCTCGGTGGTGTAGTTGGCTAACGCGCTTGTCGTGTTGAGCTCGACTGCTGAGGACGTGGAGATCGAGGTTCGAATCTCGTTCGGGTGAACTGGGGGTGGTTTTTACTAAATGGTTTTCCACTCTCCCTCCACGCAAATGTGGGTTCACTTCCTCTAATTCAACCTTCACGATTCCTAATCCATTAGCGTAATTAGTACGTAAAGCGTATAACCCGAATGGGTAGTAAGACGCGGTGCTAAATATTATTATTATTATTATTATTATTATAAACTAATAGTGTTAATATTAACTAGAAAATTTATGTAATGAGTGAGCGTGCCCCTCACAACCCTGTCCCTGACTTCCTAAAAAAAATCATGTTTAAGTTTTCCCCCACGATTGCACCCCCTCAGTTAGATTGTCTCGAAGTTTATTTAGTTAAGTGTCTGATTCCTAACACCTCACCGCTCTCGAACATGGCACGGTACCCTAACTCCCGTCGACCACATTGAAGAGACCCAGCTGCTATGACTGTTATTAGTTGCGGTGTTGACTGCAAAATCTCAACTCTATATTCTGACTCCATCACATAAACGGGAAGGAGGGACTAAGATGAGACGATTGAATAATATTTTATCTCTCCCTCTATTTTGAGTTCTCGGGTGTTGAATAAAGCGTAACAACTCGAGTAGATAAGAAGAATAGGGGTCCATCATCTCGGATATAACACTTGGCTGCGTTCTTCAATGAACGCTTCACATGTTTCACCGCAAATCTTTACTACGATGGAACATTTAGTCTGCAACGTATCCTTGAGGAACAAGCTTGGGTTTAGTCAAATGTTAGGCAAATTGTATAAAGTAGGTACTGAATACCATTCCTAGACGTTTCATATACTCACAGATATGGTTTCTGAAAAGACATTTTACCCACACCACTAAGCCATAATGGAACAAACCAATCTTACTTTTACAAATTACACCATAGCATGGTAATCTCACAATTCTCTGTTGTTTTTAATCGCCACGTTTTATTGCCTGTTCAGGTTAAATGATATTTACTCTAATGGGGTACGTATGAAGAAGGAATCATTTTATAGGTAATATATCTTCTTTTGCGTGGAAGGAGATTGGAAAACTATTCAGACCAAACCACCCTCAATTGACCCTACCAGGATACGAACACCGATCTCACCATCGTCAACAGGCCTGTCTAACATGAGAGTGATCCCTTAGACCAGAGATTCTTAAGGTGGGATCCAGGGAATCCGTGACATACTTTATACATTTTTAGATACCGTATAATAATGTATATATAAAAGGGTAAATCGCTGGTATGTACAAAACACAATGGCGATGCTTCCCCATATTACATCCCGGCGAGAAAATAAGTCCTAAAAGTGTGGGGGGGGGGGGAGGGTTGGCTACGCCCCTTGTGCCTAAATCTTTGAGAGGAGAATTTGTAAACTCACTTATATTATAGTTTCCTCGTCAGCCAGCACAAAGAACTTTCAGTAAAAGCACGGACCAATGTATGCCTTTTCTAACAACTTATTTTGCGAGCAAGCCTTTTCTACTCATTGTGGTATAAAAAAAGTGAAATGAAATCCTTTTAGTGTGAAATGAAACTCAAGGAGATTGTCAATAAAATGTCTACATATTTCAGTGATATTTTAAAGTCACACAAGCAGTACCATTCCTCATATAAATTATTAAGTGATTATAAATGTACAAATAAAATACATAGGCCTATTATATTTTCTTTTCAATTTTATTGTAATTCTTCATACATTTATTTAAAAAAAAATATTATCTCTAAAACTGTACAAATATATTTTATAATATATTTTTTATTTTCATTTATACTGTAGTTATATTTACATCAAAATATATTATGACTAATTTAACCCTATCGGTACCTTAAGCTGTATTCACACATGGAGCTACACTATGGTATACTATGCTACGCTACGCTATGCTGTGTGACATTTTTTCTGATGTGTTTCACACAGTGAGCTGTACTACGCTATACTTTGGAAGGTTTAGTAGAGTATTTTTTATTCTAGAGATAGCATGGTTTTTTGTGGGTCTGTTCGTTTTGCGCAGGCGCAGCAAAACACGTAGTGCGAGTGAGATGTAAAAACCGTCCGGTCCGCTATTTCGGTGGCATAGATTAGCATAGCGTGTCGTAGCTTAGCGTGTCATAGCATAGCACAGCACCACGTGATGTGTGAACTAGTTCGTTTAGATAATTGGCTAGCGATTTTAAAACATAGTATAGCATGGCATAACATAGCATAGCGTAGCTTCAATGTGTGAATCCAGCTTAAGATCATTCGGCCACTGAAGCAGGAGGTTTTTGTTTGTTGCTCCCTCTCCGAGCGAAATGTCCTCATCGATAGTGTTGTGTCATCGGGAATAATATAGTTTAATTCATTTTGGAGAACATCTGTAGTCTCAGCACAAAACTTATTTTATAATATGTCTCTATTTGAAAAAATATTATCATAATAACATCAAATATATAAACAAATTTTGTATTCCTTCGTATAGTAAAATATTACAGCGTCATTTCGAAACAAAATTGAGAAAATCTCATATTCATCAATAAATATAACTTTATTAAAATCTGTATCCTCGCTTATTAATATTCTACTAGACAACGTAGAAAACACATAAACAGTTCTATTAACTCTCTCTCTCTCTCTCTCTATATATATATATGTGTGTGTGTGTGTGTGTGTGTGTGTGTGTGTGTATTAGATATATACTGCTATTAAAAATGTGTATGATTCAGAGATAGAAATAATGGAAATCAAACAAAAGGTTTATTTTAAATTAATATAAATTCTAGTTTTTTGTTAGTTCTTTTTTTCCGCAAAATATATTCCAATATTATTTTTATCATCAGGACTTACTGCCCGTTTAGGTTGTACGCACATGTGATAATTACGCTAATGTATAAGGAATGATAAAGGTTGAACTTAGAGGAAGTGTGCTCACATTATTGTTGAGAAAGTGTGGAAAATAATTTATGAAAAAAAATACGCTCAGTACTTCTGAACAGAATTTGAGCCAAAAAGCTACAATCCTATACTCAATTCCAGGCATTTTTAGGGTAATCAAAGCTCACAGGCTATGGTGGTCAAGACATATAGCGAGAATGGAAAAAACTAGAACCATGTTCAAGGTATTGAATGGTAAAATCAATGCGACGAGATCGTTGGGAAGACCAAGACGAAGATGGGTGGATAATACTAGAATAGACCTGAAAGAGATACGGTGTAATGATAGAACTAGCTCAATATAGGTATAGAATGAGGTGGACTTAATATAACTAGCTCAAGATATGGGTGTAATAAGGTGGACTGGATAGAACTATCTAAAGATAGTAATAGTATATGACGAGGTTGGATGGATATAGCTAGCTCAAGTTTAAATAGTGTGTAATGAGGTGATATGGATAGAACTAGCTCCAGATATAAATAATATGTAATGAGGTGGATTTGATAGATAGGGATGGGTGATGAGTTTTGTATGATCTCTTGAGTTCCTAATATCAATGAGTAAAAAAGTAGCCAAGTAATATAATCATTTCAGATAACCTCCATTGGTGGTAGTGTGAACTATATTTCAAGATAGTTAGTTTGGTTTTCTGGTATTTTAGAGGTTCGGTGTACCGATATTTTGTTATTTCCAAATAATTTCCCTCTCACCCTCCACGGTAATCTGGGTACATTTTCCTCCTATCTTATTTATCTTTACTCCATTATTTTATGTTATTGCCTATAGTCCGGATGGGTAGTGAGACACGAATCCAAAGAAAAGCATCGATGATATTATCTCTTAATGATTTAACATTCTCCCTCTATGCAAATTTGGGTGTATTATTTTTATATTTATATCTTATATACTCGTATCGTGTTGCCCTACACTCTTGGTTAAATTACAAATATTCTGCCCAGTCAGAATTAAAACTCTAAAATCATTACTTTAATTTTAATCGTCAATATCACTAATTACATTTTGAAGCAAGGCTATCTTCTCTACTTCTTTAGTATAAATCATAGGTCTTGTTGTAATTTTTTAAATCTATTTTTAGATAAAAACTGATTCTAGTAGAGAGTTCAGAGTAGAGTCCATCCTCATTCTCCCAGCAAAGTCAATAATGATGCGTAGTTACCCGATTAACATTCTCCTTGCTCAATGAAGAGAGTTAACCAATCTAGAAAGGAGGAACAAACGTATAGTTGGCTTAAATTAGTGGACAGGTATATGCGAGATGGCTACTTTCTTGAACAAGAAGAGTCCGTCCTCTCCCATGAACTCTTGCACGTCGACAAACATTCTGTACAATAAATTAAGGAGGGCAGTTTAATTACACTTTCATGTAATTTCATGACGTCACTGTTGGAGGTGTTATAACGAACGATGCATTCATATATGATCAGACAGAAATTATTTTATTATTATTATTATTATTATTATATTATTATTATTATTATTATTATCATCACCGCATCTTACTACTCGTTCGGGTTATACGCACTTACGCTAATGTGCAATGGTAAGGTGACTGTGAGATAAAATGGAGGAACTACAATTTAACGTGGGATCCAAACCACGGTGGAGGCCTGGCATTCCCCATATTCACAAGTTGTGATTAAGACACGTCTTGTCAGAGCTGAAGGAAAGGTTTGGCAATCAGATAAATCTGTGCTGGGACCGAGGATTGAACCCCGAACCCCCAGCACAGAAGTCCGACACCTTACCTTTAGACCACCAGGTCACCTACATGAAAGTATTAGTATCTACTGGTATATGTTCTTCCAACTCGAGCGTGATAAGACAATTGATCATACCCTTCTTAAGAGTATATTCTTGTCGGCTAGCATCAAAAACGTTGATGGTCGTGTTAGACTTGAAATGAGACGGATGAAGTAATAATAGAGGATTGCTCTTTCCATAGTATGAAGATTGAAAATTAGCATAGTCCTCGTACAATTTCGAGTAGGAATCGTGATTGAAAAACAAGTGCATATCTTCTTACGGGTACATGACCAAATTCAGTTTAGCTACATGCAGACGACAATGATTGAAAAGACTTATATATAAATCTGTCATATTGTTACGCCTAGTCTGAATAGTGAAGAACACATAATGAGTTTTTTTTAAAGGAGGATTGGTGGTTTCACAATCATGTCATGTAGCCATTGTTGTAAAGTATATGTAAAGTTAGGTGCATTAGAGTACTCGTACAGCTGTTATTCACTCACTCTTTACTAAATTGGTAGGTTAGGACAAATTATCTATTCGGTATTGATAAGAGCTCAATTCTAGGTGTCTCTACAATAGAAGGAGCTGCTCTTTTTAAAGCATTGTCATTCGTTGATTGAACCAGTATTAGTTCCTGTTTTAAATTGATAAGTATTCAGAAAAAGTCTTTAACGAATCCTAATATGAGACGTAAAGGAATAAATAAGTCAAAGATACCCTTTCATCATGCACGTGTACTCCTTTTAGTCTCCATCGTGCGTTTAAAAGGCACCATTCCGGATCTATAGTTTTTGAGCCTAGTCTAAATATCCACATATCTAAAGTTATTAATTTCCACTCCATTGGTCTCATAGGCTATCCCACTATTTACAATTCCTGTAATCAGAAGAAGTTTTCCTTTGATATGCACTGGGGAACGATGAGGTAACGTTTGTAAACTTACTGGCTGAATTGATATCCTGAGCTCATTCCCATTCGTTAATGGTCCAGGGCTATACGATGCATTGGAATGGTACTGGAAACTGGTTAGGGCTGATACAAATGCGGCAGACTCTCCAAAGTTTAGTATATCGATAGTATTATCCATTATTTCCATAGTGTAGCCTAAGCGACATAGAACTGTTTATAATGTAGTGTTAACTATTTCCCTGATCATCTCTCAATGTAGTGAGGTGGTGGGCGTCACCCCGTTTTATCTAGTTCGAGCAACATTACTAATCCGTTTCAGATGTAGATGCAACAAAATAATCTCGTAGCCTAAAGTTAATCATATTCTTTTGTTCGCCTACCAGTCGTCCAGAGAATGTTTGCCACTCGTGTTGTGACCAGAAGGTGAACGATATTATTCCGTGCTTCCTAATAGCCTTAAAGGGCTGTCATGCTTACGGATGCGAAAAAACTATCGATATTTTCCTTTCTCTACTAGTATTTTTACTCGATACTTTTACCGATATTAGTACTCACACTCTGGTATCGGATCCGTATCGAAAGAAACAATTATTTTTTGCCATCGTCGCTCATGCTGAGATTAGATGTTTACTAAAGTGGACTGTGGAGGAAGAACAAATGACACTAATTCTCAATTCTCCCTCATTTTCTGCATTACAAGCAAGAAGCAACTCTAGCACTCAATCTCTTTTAGCTCGGCATAATTCATAGCTGTTTTTTCATATTTGTTTAGCAATTCAGTCTTATACCTGAAGGGGCGAGTGGCAACCCGTTTATCAATGAGAACATTCATCACAAACTAAGCAAAAGAAGCTTTTGTAGTCAACTTAAAAGTCTCCCAAGCAGACGAAGCAGAAAAGTTTATATGCGTATCGATACCGATACTTACTGTTATCGATACTTTTAATAAGTACAGTATCGATACTTTTCTTTCGATACCATATCCCTAATCATGCTGAATTAGTGCTTAGTATGACTCAGTTCTCAGCTTTCGTAAGAACCACGAGTAAGACTGCATTCTACTCGGATCATGTTAACATGTATAATATTCACATCCTGGATGGTGCCTGGGATGTATCTGTAAAGGCTAAGATAGGAAAGAACGTTATTTCAGTTATGGTGCACGTCCTTCATCAGGTAAAATCAAACGGCTTCCCAACAGTCCCATTTTTTTTTTTAAACGGGGTTTTATCATGTTGACGTTAAGTCTATAATGAAAAAGAAGAGTAGTAATAATTATTCTACGTACACAAATGTCAAAGCTAGTGTCAATTCAATAGTAATCTGTAGAACATTATGTGCACAAGATTCACTGCTAAAGGAGCATATATCTGGTTTGTTATGATTAATTATTTACTGTATGAGTATAATCGCGCAGTATACTCAACCATTAAGATGAAACCTATTGATGATAAGGATAATAAATAGCCTTCTAAATACTATATACTTAGATTCTAAAATGATCAATCCTGCATCGAGCAAGTCTAAACTTGGTGATATCATTCACATCAGATAACATAAGGACATTTTTGTTAAGGAATACACAACATACTAGTCGGTGTAATTGTTTAAGATACCTAAGGTTGTCTAGACGAATCTTGATTGAAGATACAAACGGTAAACCTATCTTTGGAGCTTTGGAGCTTAACAAAAATCGCATTCAGTGTTTACCTTGTGGAGAAGGTCCTCAGCTGAAAAATAATTAAGTCTTTCTTCAAATGGTTTGGTTTTAACTCGTTACACTATTCATGGATTGATGAAGATAATATTGTGAGGCTTTCTTAATAAATTTATTTTAAATATGTATTCTTTTATTTGCCTTAAGACATTTTTTCTCTGAAAATAATGAGAACAGAAACTACAAATATTGTAAGATGAATCCATCTGCACTGCATTTAAAATATATACACTTTTATTCGTCGTGGACCATTTTTTCTCTAAGATGTAATATGCATGAGGATCCGTTCTTAGAGGAGAATTTTATGTTATGGGGTCAAGTGGTTGACAGTAAGGATGCTGCTAGCACATCGGTCTGCCACCTGTAAAACAATCTTGGAAGTAGGGAGGGGGATGTAACTCTCCAGGTGCTAAGACGCAACACGCGTTACATTGAAGGTATAATCCTTTGGGGTGGAATCCATTTAAGCTAGAAGGAACAAAAGAATTACGCCTGTAGTGCAGAAGGTCTGTGGTCACTGCATATAGTGTGTAGGGTAGAATACTAAATCTGTAACAAACACTAAGATGATTAAAAAAAAACAAGATTTATAAAGAAAAATAGGTCAAATCATTCATTCATCATAGAGAAGTGCATGGATAAATAAAAACTACATTTCAAATTTAAGAAAATAATTTTTTTTATATAGTAGATATATTTTGGGGTCCTCATGTTGAGTGCTATTTAACCATTTATTTTTAGATAGCCTACATTTTTTATAAGCTTTTTCTTTGAAGTGTAAAGCTTTATCACAATGCCTTTTGATTTATATATGTTTTTTCCTACTCAAAGAACACGTGTTAGGAGAGTAGAAATCATATCTACTATATATAAAATACGGACTTACTGAAAGCCAAATATCAAGTTTCTCGAGATCAGAGGTGAATAAAGCTTACACCCGAGGTAAAAGTCTTGAGATCGATATTGTATTCGATGACCAATTTCTTATTTATATACCTCCAATATGAGAACGTAGATAAGAAAAAAAAATCTTGAGATAAAAGACAAGTTTCCCTTTTTTCGAGTATTTGGCTTCCGGCAGCGAACAGGACCGTAGCGATTGTATTGAACTACCGAAGGATTGTTACTGTTCGTATGTACTGTACGTATCTTTTCAATCGTAACGATGACGTCATGGCGATATTGGGACAAGGATTGGTTCTTTGTTATGTTGAGGGACTGTTGCTTGCTCCGGAGAGAAGGTAGGGTCATCGCTGATATCCTGTAACTTCCACGTAGATAAGTGGTTAAAGGCGAAACTGGTTAGATTCCTGGTTGATACTGACAAGAATATTTACCTTTGGTTAAGTAGTAGCTCTTACTGTACCTTTTATGGAGGTTTGATAAAACCTCTGGACAGAGAAACCAATTGAATCTCCCTTGGGCAGTGGTTCTTAACCTTTTATTACTCGCGGCCCCCCTAAATGTTCTAAAATATTTTTACGGCCCCCTAGTTCTTACTAACAGGCTAACCATTAAAATATTTTCTAAAATAGTGTCTTTATTTACTGATTATAGTAACAAACAAATAAAAAACAAAAATTTAACTCAACTAAATGTACTTAATGGGACCTCTGCTGTTGAACACTTTCCATTAATTGTTCTGTTTTAGTTTCAATTGTATTACTTAATCCTGTTTGCATGCAGGAATCAACCAGGAGTTGATTTCGCTGCTTCGTTTTAATATTTACCTATGTGTAAAATCCTATTTCATATAAATAACTAGAAACAAAGGGTAGAAAATATTGAATGGCGATGGTAAACAGATGGGGATTACTAGTACGATCCATGATTTCTATTATCCGGGCTTCCCCTCACCTCCACTACCCTGGAAGATCGAGAGTCTACTGTACTTACATGCTTACGATTATTGAATTATTTCTTCCAAAACGTAAAATTTAAGATAATTGGGCTTCAGTAATAAGCAAATAACACTTTAAATTATTTTTTTTGAGGCCTCCCACAAACCCTTTCGTGGCCCCCGGTAAAGAATCACTGATCTAAGGCGTCACTCTCATGTTAGAGAAGACTGTCAATGAAAGAGAGCTCGGTGTTCAAATCCCTGTTGAGTGCATTGAGGGTGGTTTTTACAAAATGGTTTTTCACTCTCCCTCCACAAAAAAGCAGGTACACTTCCTATAAATTCAATTATCCTCATCCCTAACTTATTGTCGAAAATAGTACACACATGTACAACCTGAACAGGTAGGATGACTTGCTAATCTTTGTGCAAAGTTTGAGCGTTATACCGTATCGTGAAGTTAGAGAAAACCTCTGGACAAACAGATCACCATTTTTTTTAAACAGTGTGCCGTGAAGGTAATGCAAATGTGCCGTGGAAGTTTGGGGGGAAGATCCAAAAGTATTGAAAGAAATTTTGAGGAATAAAAATAAATAATTTAAAATCCATAAACTTTTTTTTAATAACACAATTATTATAATTTTAACTATTGAACTTCAAACACAATCTTAATATTGATGAGTTTTTTTACTATAAGACCTCTCCTTAAAAAGCATGGTATGCCTTGATAATTTTAGCCCCCTTTTCAATTTTCCGTGAGTATAAAAAAGGTGAAAATCGCTTATAAAGATTATCTACATCATTTGTTTGTATACATATAAAAGCAATAAACAAACTTTTCCAATTTTTCTTCAGATAGCAACTTCTTATTACTAAATGATTCTAAAATGTAGAATACCTAATGCCGTCTAATGATTAATTTTTAAAATAGTATACACTGCCAAATGGGGCAAGGATATGATTGTCAAAACATGCAAAGTGATTATTATTATTATTATTATTAGCACCGCGTCTTACTAACTTTTTAAATTATCCGTACTTACGCTAATGTGTAATGGTAGGGTGATTGTGAGATGATATGGAGGACCTACAGGTTAACGTGGAATCCGAACCACGGTGGAGGCCTGGCATTCGACACATTCATAAATTGTGATTAATACACGTCTTGTCAGAGGTGAAGGAAGGGCTTGGAAATCAGATAATCAGATTTTATCTGTGCCGGGACCGAGGATTGAGCCCCGGACCCCAGCACAGAAGTCCGACGCCTTACCACTAGAACGCCAGTGAAAATTTTTTCAACCTGTGTACAAAATTCTCTCACAAATGTATATGATCTGTAGTGAAATATACAGAACCCCCATGGCGTATTTGGTGCTGACTGACAGCTGACGGCTTTGAAAAGTTACCAGACCAAATTATGTATCCCTACGCCGAACAAAATGATCTGCAAAAACATGTGTTTAGCAGCTGTCACTTCTGACAGTCAAAATTTAGGTAGAGTAGCCCCATGTATTTTTTGGTGCTGACTGACAGCTGACAGCTGACTGCTTTGAGAAGTTACTAGAACAAATTATGTATCCCTACGCCGAACCATATGATCTGCAAAAACACTTGTTTAGCAGCTGTCACTTCTGACAGTCAAAAGTTAGGTATATACCTAAATGTAGACTGTCATAAGTGACAGCTGTGAGCTGTCAGTCAGTACCAAAGAAGCCATGGGGCAACTGTACATACCTAAATGCTTACGCTCAGTTGTGAGCTGTCAGTCAGCACCAAATAAGCCGTGGGCTTACTGTGCACTGCTTGTACAATCGTTGATGCTGGCATGTTGTGGTGAGTGAAGGCTAGCATAATGCGAAGAATGGAACCGGTCTCTAAACGCACGGTGATGGCTTTATTTTTTAATCTACCATAAGAATGGGCTGTACTATGTCTTAAGGAGAAAAAGAATCAATATTTTCATTGAATATGTTGTTGACGGTGACCGGACGGTCTAGGGGTAAGTTGTCGGACTTCTGTTCTGGGGGTCCGGGGTTCAATCCTCTCCCTGCACAGACTTATCTGATTGCCAAACCCTTCCTTCACCTCTGACAAGACGTGTATTAATCACAACTTATGAATGTGTGGAATTCCAGGCCTCCACCGTGGTTCGGATTCAACGTTAAACTGTAGGTCCTCCATTTCATCTCACAATCACTCTACTATTACGCATTAGAGTAAGTACATATAATCCGAACGGTTAGTAAGACGCGTTGTAAATAATAATAATAATAATGTGTTCCACCCATTATCTTGCCTTGAAGAAAGTTTGGGTGTCCTTACCCCATTTGACGAATGTCACCTATTTGAAAGGCGTATTTTTGGTTGGTTTTGTTACTATAATTTTTACGGTGACACTAACCTTTCGGGTTATATGCATATGTACTAATAACTTTAATGTTCTAGAGATGATGACGGTTGAATTTAGATGAAGTATCACCAAATTTGCGTATATATAGAGTGGAAAACCATTTTAAAATACATCCTCTGTAAACCCAACTAGGATTCAAGCCCTCATTTTCCCGTGATCCTCTATTCAGTCTGCCAAAGTGACGCATTAGACCATTCATTCACCGATGCGGGTATTGACTATAAATAACTACGTCCTGAAATGAATAGAAACAGTGCAAATAAATGTGTACACATTTGGTATATTAAATATTAATATTGTATTATGACAAATCCATAGAATACATAAGCTAATATAATAGCATGCATAACATATTTATAATTCATAGCAAATTGATATTTTCTAGCACTTGCCATGTTAAATTATGTTTTATTCATCTTTTGACTATGTCATTAAATAACTTAAAATCCGAATAACTCTTAAATAAAGCATACCTGAATAATTTGTCGTAGTTTTGTTTCTTCAAAGAGGATGTTTTGCATTGGATGAATTGTTTTTTTATTTATTTTTTATTTAGGTCAGATTAAATATTAACATGAAAAGGATTTTGAAAAACTATTATTATTAGTATTATGTGCCACGTCTTACTACCCGTTCGGGTTATATGCTTAAGTACTAGTTACGCTAATGTATTAGGAATTGGGAAGGTTGAATTAGAGGAAGTGAACCCGCATTTTCGTAAAGGTAGAGTGGAAAACCATTTTAGGAAAGACCCCCTTCAGTTCACTCGACCGAGAATCGAACCTCGATCTCCCCGTCCTCAGCAGTCTAGTTCAACATGATTAGCCTGTTGGCCAACTACGCCACCGAGGCGGGTTTGAAAAATGTAAACCTATATAATTACAATGTTGTAAAGTTAAGTTGAAATATATCCCCCCATTCTTTGGTAAAACAAAATATAACAGAGGTTACACATTTTCTCATGATACTAGAATTTGAACTTACTTTAAATTGAATACCTTTATTTGCTTTTGAAGGAATTCTACTAGTAAATGTATTATTATTAATTGAGGTCCTTAAAGTGTACTTTATGAACACACGGATTATATTAACACAAGACTTATAGACTAACTTTAATTTAGAATAGACACCATAGGCCCTGTGAAAATGGATACAGTATTTCATTAATTATACACTTTTCAGCATTGTTGGGGGATTGAATCCTGGACCCATAGTTCAGTAGGTATACACGCTAGGATACACCAGGATTATCATGGTACACGTCATTTTGCCTAAATTAATTTGGCCTAAGGTCATTTGGCCTTAACTTTAGGCCAACTAATTTTAAGCTTTCTCTTGGTGAAATTAATTTTCGGTGCTAATGACTCTAGAGGCCTACTACCGCGTCACCCGATCATACTATTCATCAAGATACCAAATCCCAAGACACTTGGGGTATTATAATTAGAGTTTATTACTAGGTTAACTTAGTTCATAATTGTTTACAGCCCACCTTGTGTTAAATAAAAGTTTATTCCAAAACACAAAGTAACACGCTTCGGTGGCTACATGGTCTAACGCGCAACTCTCGTAGTAGACTAGACTACTGGTGTCAGGAGATCGAGGTTTGAATCTCAGTCGGGTATACTGATGATGTTTATTTTCCAAACGGGTTATCCACTCTCCCTCCAAGCAAATGCGGGTACACTTACTATAAATATAACCTTCCTAATCCCTTAAACCATTACACTCAAGTGTATAACCCGAACGGGTAGCATAATTATTATACATCAATTTATCTTTATAAAAAATTGATTCCCACTTCAGTGGCCAAATGGTCTAGGGCATAATTCCTGTGTTAGACTACCCTTCTAATGACGGGGATATTGGGGTTCGAGTCCTGATCGGATCTACTTAGGGTGGTTTTTCCTATATGGTTTTCCACTCTCCTTCCACGCCAATGCTGGTATATTAACTTTGAAATACTTCCTTCCTCATCCCTACCTCATTAGAGTAAGACCGCAGTGATAATAATGAAACCTGTCATAGTGTTCAAATGGTCTAAGGCATCACACTCATAAAAAACTGAACTGCCGATTACAGGGAGATAAGGGTTTGAATCTGGGTCGGGGGTCTGAGGTTGGCTTTTTCTAAATATCTTTCCATCCTCCCACCGCACAGATTTGTGTACACTTTATCTGATTTCAACCTCCTTCATCCCTAACACATCTTAATTAAAACTAATACATAATATGTGTATAACTCGATCGGGTAGTAAAACGCAGTGCTAAAACCATTGATTTATTATATATTAGAATTTGTTCGATAAATCACAACATATTGTCAGTAAAACTATAATTTATATTATATATTAGACAACTTGAGGAAATAAATATAATTTTTAATGTGCCATCCCCAAATTATTTGTAGTTTTTACCCTCTCAACGAGGTTTAGTCCAAATTCCTCTAGGCTTTCTAGTTCATAATTATTTTTTTTTCCTTAGCACCGCGTCTTAGTGCCCATTCGGGTAGTACGCATATAAACTAATTACGCTAATGGTTTTAGGGATGAGTAAGGTTATATTTATTGGTAGTGTGCCCGCATTTTTTGTGGAGGTAAAGTGGGAAACCGTTTAAGAAAAGAAAACCTTCTGAACGTCTGACCAGGATTCGTACCCCGATTCTCCCTGTCATCTACAGTCTAATCTATTGCGATACTTACGCCTTAAGCTATGTTACCACCAAAGCGGGTGAATTCATAATTAATAAGGTATATACAAAGACCCTCTTCCAAACCAAAATTTTTATTATACGTCTTCTTTCACTTCTCGCAATGGCGCCGTATTCTGACTTCCAAATACTTTTTTCTCCCTCTCGATTAACGGTCTTATTTTTTCTCGTAAGTTGTCGGACTTCTGTTCTGGGGGTCCGGGGCTCAATCCTTGGTTCCGGCACAGATTTATCTGATTACCAAACCCTTCCTTCACCTCTGACAAGACATCTTGTGAATGTGGGGAATGCCAGGCCTCCACCGTGGTTCGGATTCCACGTTAAACTGTAGGTCCTCCATTTCATCTCACAATCACCCTACCATTACACATTAGCGTAAGTGCGTATAACCCGAACGGGTAGTAAGACGCGGTGCTAATAATAATATTTTTTCTCCCAACGTTTATAGACCAGATCAAGCCCGGAAAAGGTCAAAATTAGGTATAAATTAAGTAACCTTTGAAATCTATTTTTTCACGTGCTATTGTTATATCTATATTAATAAAAGTCTAATGGTGTATGTTTATATGTATGATATTTCTGTCCAGAGAATTTTTAATGTACCCACTTCTGTGGTCGTGTGTTCTAAGGCGCTAGTCTCACAGTAGACGAGACTGCCGATGACGGGAAAATCAAGGTTTGAATCTCCAACTTGTGTGCTGAGGATGGTTTTTCCAATATGGTTTTCCACTCTTCCTCCACGAAAATGCGGTTAGGCTACACGTCCTATTAATATAACCTTCTTAATTCCTAAAACCATAAGGATAACTAGTACATAAGCGTATTAATCGAACTGGTAGTAAGACGCAATGTTAAAAAAATATTATAATTCTCAATTAAATGAAAGCTTAAATTTGGTGAAAATTTATTAGAACCACTCGAGAGGTGCCAACATTCTTCACACTTTAAACTGATAAAAAAATAAAATTGGTTAAAAAATAAAAACTGTATTTATTTAAATATTTTAGTTCATCGACATTATATTTTCATTTCAAAAGCAAGGAGAGCCTAGAATATACACTCCAATCTCAAATCAAAAGATAAATGACAGATTATAATACCATGTGACCTGTGTTTATATTTTGGTCAGGGAAAATAATACAGGTGTGTACATATTGGTTTAATTTTAGATTACATTTATATAGACTTGATACATATTCATACAAACCGATTACCTTTTTTTTACATCCATTATTGTTTCCAGCCTGTGGCCTGGGTCAGTTTTTTATTCAAGCCATATATTTTCCACTACTGGCTAGCAAGGCCTGTCGTAGATTCATATGCCTTATAATCTAACTTAAGACTAGGACAGACGCAACATCCAGTCCCCGGCCGTTAATTCAGCACTGTGAAAAGATAGACCAATATTTCACCAATGATAGATTTTTCTGCCATGCCCGAAAATCAAACCCGGAACCCTTATCTCAGTAGACAGACACACTACCGACTAAGCTAAGGTGTCTAAACAAACAGATCACTACTATAATTAAAATACAGCTAACACTGCAGATTAATAAATGACAAAACCTAATAAATGCATTTTAGTAATATTCATATTATTTGTAGTAAGGAGAAAATTAATTTATAATATAAGGAACGTACTTGGATGGAACAGCTAATTAGATTAATTGGTAAAACTTCTTTGGTCACTTAAAACAAAATAAATATGAAACATAACTTGAAGATTATTTATTAAATGAGAAATTAATATATCAATAAATTAAGTCAAATAAAACAGGTACAATAATATTTCTAAAAAATCATAATTGAGATTGTAAAATAGTAAAATTCTGAAATTTATTAGCATACAAAAATTATAAATCTGTGCAAAACAATATTTAAGTGGTAGGAGATTGTAGGTATGGTTGATAAGAAAAATTAAAAGTGGAAACTAACAAATTGATTATAATAGAGTTATTAATATAATAACTTAAAGAAACTATGATATTTGAGTACTTGAGAAAGGATTATAGATATTATTAAGATTATGACTTAACAATAAAAAACTAGATAATATGCCAACAATAGATAAATTATTAGTTCAATAATTAAATAGACTAGTAAACAGTTTGAAAATAAGTTGACAAGAAATACATATTCTGTAATGTTTAAGATATTTAAACAGGGGCAGTGGAAAGATGATTAATAGAAAGGTTAAAATAGTTGACTAGGTTGTTATTTATTTACCTTTCATGTGTAAAAAAAAGCAATTAACAGTATAAAATCAACCTGAAACATATTAAAATGAAAGTTAAGACATAACAAGTGACTTATTTCACAAAATTATTAAAAGATTGTAAACAATTTAATGTTAAAGACTTGTTATTCGAAACAAATGGTTTCTAAAAATTGTATTGTGTTAACAATTGAGATAAGATTAATTGTAGATTTAATGGAAATCAACAGATGTATCATCCAGGTTATGCTTTACTCACTTATGATATATTATAAATACACGATCATATAAATAAGTAATTGATTGTCATGAAAGAAGTGTAACCAAAAAGAAAACTTGTCGTTTGAAAAGTTTGAATAAAGTAACGTTCCTTAACTGTGTGGTTTTAATTCCTCTCCTTATATAATATGTTGCTACTCTTGGTTGGGTGACGACATGTCTCGTCGATTACGACATCATCAGGTCTGAGACAAACCAATGCAAAAATAGTAAATATTAATTTATGATAAAGTAACAAATTAACCAGATTCTGAGGAAATCAAACTAGCAATATAAGGATCCACAGAGACATTAACAAAAAAANGACGTTAAAAAGGTAATAGAGTTGTAAAACTAGAATGAGAGAGTTAACTTTATAAATAAACAAAGTTAGATATTATGAAAATCACCCAAACTATCAATCTGACCTTCAGGTTTGCACAGATATATAGTTTTCTTTGTTGTATGCTGATTAATTTAAGAGTTTTACTATTTAACAATCTCAATGATGATTTTTTTAGAAATGTTATTGTACCTGTTTTATTTGACATAATTTATTGATATATTAGTTTCTCATTTAATAAATTATCTTTATGTTGTGTTTCATATTTATATTGTTTAATTGACCAAAGAAGTTTTACCAATTAATCTAATTAGCTGTTCCATTCAAGTACGTTTCTTATATTCTAAAATATAATAAAATTAACTAATAGTTTCTTCTTTAAATCTACAAATTGAAGTGTTTTAATCACAACTTGTGAATGTGTGTAATGCCAGGTCTCCGCCGTGGTTTGGATTCCACGTTAAACTGTAGGACCTCCATTTCATCTCACAATCACCCTACCATTACACACTAGCGTAAGTGCGTACAACCCGAACGGGTAGTAAAATGTGGTGCTCTTAAATAAGATAAATTAAACACTGGAATATTATGGAATACCTTATTTGTAGTATCGGTAAATTTACTTAATATAACAGTAAAGGATGGTCTTAAAGCTCTTAACTCGACAAAGAATCTACATCTATAATGTCTATTTCCCATTCAATGGTTTCCTGTCATGAATTAGACTCTCTCTCGGATAGGGGCTGTATGACATGTTCATACATGAGCTATATATGTCGACCATTTGGTGGAGATCCCTTCTGATAAGTGAGGGATGATTGATTAGGTTCATTTTTCGAATACATCACCGGCTAAATACGCTTTGGCTGCAGTGTGGCAACACGAGCTATTTAACTATAAAGAGACAGTTGAATTGTGGCCCCACATTTTTACAGCCACGTACAATTTGTTGACCCAACCTAGCCTAGGCTAACAAACCTTCAAATTTTTGCCAAAACAAGACAATAACTTAGTAAGTTTGGATATTAAGAGGGATGTCGACATGAGAAGATGATATTTTCTATCTGAAATTTAAGACATCATGATAGAAGGCACACAGATAATTAGGTGGACGCAACTCATACCTCTCAAGTGAGTGGACCGCAATTAGTACGTATCTCTCAAAAATCCGGGCTGCAACTTGTACACGATTTCAAAACTCACCTACAAAGATGAGTTTGCCGTCAGAAGAGAACTAACTATACTAGGAGTACGGTAGGTATACACTTTTCTTGAAAATACAAACCTTTTTACTGTCACCTATGATGACATTTTACTATGGTATCAATTATTATTATTATTATCACACCGTCTTACTATCCATTCGGGTTGTGCGCACTTACACTAATGTGTAATAGTAGAGTGAATGTGAGATGAAATGATGGACCTATAGTTTAACGTGGGATCCGAACCATGGTGGAGGCCTGGCATTCAACAAATTCACAAGTTGTGATTAATACACATCTTGTTAGAGGTGAAGGAAGGGTTTGGTAATCAAATAAATCTGTACCGGGACCTAGGATTGAAACCCAGATCCCCAAAACGGAAGTCCGACACCTTACCCCTAGACCTCCAGGTCACCAGTTATAGTATCAAAATTATTTAATTTGTATTATATTATATATATATATATATATATATATATTTTTTACTCCGACCTCATCTTATTGCCTGTTAAGGGATTGAATTTAGAGAGAGAGAGTGTGTAAAACCATTTTGTAAAAACAGCCCTCATTACATTGTATCGGGAGTTGAACCCGAACTCCCTATCATCGTAAATGTAGTAGCTTATTACGATAATGATGCCTTAAACCATGTGGCCAACGAAGCGGGTAGTTATCTATTAAAAGAGATCTCATGAAACAACTAGAAGTATAAATATTTGAAAAAGTTTTTTGTTGGTTATTTTTTCACCGCTTCTTGAGACCCGTTCTAGTTCTATTCATATATTAACCAAGCTAATGGTGTTGGAATGAGGAATGTAGACTTTTACAAGAAATGAAACTGCATCTACCTGGAGGAAGAGTGGTGATAAAATTCAAGGAAAAACCACCCTAAGTACGCCCAACTGGAATTCAAACCATGATCTCCCTATCACCGGAAATAAAGCTCAACATGAAAGTGATGTATTATATAACCTGCAACCGTCGTTAAATTTAAGAAAATTGTTGATTTTGCAACTTTCAATGTCTTTTCAACCATATAGGCTTATAGTTTTTTTCTTAGCACCCCATTCAGTCCATACTAATTACGCTAATGGGTTAAGGATTGATGAAGGTTGAATTTAGAAGAAGTGTACCACATTTGTGTTGAGAAAGAGAGAGTGGGTGTTAAAACATTTAGAAAAATCCAACCTCAGTACACCCGACCAGGATCGAACAGTGATCTCCCCATCATCGGTAGACTTGTCTATTGCAAGAGTGGTGCCTTAAACCATTCGGCCACCAAAGCAGGTTGTATTCAGTTTAGTTGTAACTAGTTAGTAACCTGAATAAAATTGATCACATCTATACTTTGCCTTTAGAAAAAAAAAAGTTGCATCTCTCTCACAAATGAGAGATAGACGACTACAATTGCAGAGATAGTTTAACAATGAAAGAGAATTCAGGAAGATGTGGTAAATTTAAACTCGAAGAGGAACTACCCTTTCCCTTAGATAGATAGTTCTTAACCTTTTATTAGTCACGGCACCCTAAATATCCTAAAATATGTTCGCAGCATCCCATTTCTTTTTACTAACATATTGATCATTAATATTTGTTCTAAAATAGTGGCTTTATCTACTGATTATAATAACAAAAAATTATAAATAAATTAAATTAGCTAAATGTATTTAATGGGACATCTCTCTGCTGTTGAACAATTTACACTAATTTGTCTTTTCTTGTTTCAATTGTATTACAAAAAGCTTTTCGCTTTCAGTGGTAGATTCGGAGTCGATTTCGCTGCTTCGTTTTAATATCTACCATTGTGGAAAATCTCTTTTAATATAAATAAGTATAAACAAAGGGCAACAAATTTTTAATGGCGATGGTAAACAAATGGGGATTATTTTGTAGTACCCGTGATTTCTCTTATCCGTGCTTCCTCTCCCCGACATCACCCCGGAAAATTGAGAGTCTACTGTACTTACATGCTTACGATCATTGAATTCTTTCTTCCAAAACGTAAAATGTAAGATAATTGATTTCAGTAATAATTAAATAAAATTTTGAATTATTTTTTTCAAGGACCCCAAAAAACCTTTTGCAGTCCCCCGGTTAAGGATCGCTGCCTTAGAAGCTATATCTGTCAACTTGTCTGGGAGACTGCTTTAGTTCAGTGATTAAGGCGAAAACACAGTTTTCCAAAAAGTACAGTGCTTACAGATTTAATCGTGAAATAAAAAAAGTTAAAAGAGTTTCAATAAAGGAAAGATGTGCTCAATTTTAGCTAAGAAAGTAAAATCAAACCTGTTGTATAAAATGGTTTCTCTTGGAGGTGGGGACTCTTTCATCTCCCAAGTTCTTTTTTTTTTTTAAAGAAAAGTTCAAAGGGCAGTAAATATCTTCCCTTTTCTTTTTTGGAGGGACTCCATGTGGAAACTCGACTACACGTGTTGTTTTGTAACGACAAGGACTCCCCACCACCTTCCCTCCAACTCCCTAACTCTTGTGCACCGATTTTTAAACTTTCTCGATATCGAATAGAGTCAGATCATCATTGTAGGGACCTTTTACTTACACTATGGCATTAGGAGCTAGAATGTTCAACGCCTCACTTATAAAAGTACGCCACCTATCTCCATCTTGAGCTAGCTCTATCCAGTACACCTCATTACACCCTATTCCTATCTTGAGATAGTTCTGTCTAGTTCACATCATTACATCATATCCCTATATTGAGTTAGTTCTATCCAGTCCATCTCATTACACCCTATTTCTATCTTGAGCTAGTTGTATACAGTTCACTTCATTACACCTTATACCTATATTGAGTTAGTTCTATCCAGTCCATCTCATTACACCCTATCTCTATCTTGAGCTAGTTGTATACAGTTCACTTCATTACACTCTGTCCCTATTTTGAGCCAGTTCTATCCAGTCCACCTCATTGCATCATATCCCTATATTGGGTTAGTTCTATCCAGTCCACCTCATTAAACCATATCTCTTTCAAGTACATTCTCATGTTATCCTCCCATCTGCATCTAGGTCTTTCAAATGGTATCTTCCCATTGGGTTTATCAGACAATATCCTGACACACAGTTCTAGATTTTTCTATTAGCGCTACATGTCCTGCACACCGTAATCTGCGAGATTTGATTATGCTAACAATCTCTTGGGATGAATATAGGGTATGTAACGCATGGTGTAACCTCTTGGCCTTGCAAGTATCTTCATTCAAGTTAAAATACCACGTTTCACACCCATAAAGAGCAACCGATAAAATCATTATTTAGTATATTCTGAGTTTTACATTCTTTGATAGCTGGTGAGATATCAACAATGTACTGATTAAATAATAGCATGTATTAACCGATTTTATTATTTTCCTAAATTCCACTTTAATATGATTTTTTATGGTTAAGATTGTTATTAAATATTTTAGAATACATGATAAATAAATGTAGACTAATCTTTATAGATTAAAGTTTACACTGTATGGATCTCACACCTTCAAAATGGACACCATGATATGAACCCCTCCATTTGGGTACATAAATAGATATAATTATTAACCTTTTTTTTCCAATCATGGTTCTTCAAATAGAAATTCGACCAAATCCAACTAACTCTCGTTCAAATATACGACAACAACTTTAGAATTCAGCCATAGATCTTATTTATACAGAGGCTTATTTGGAAAGGATCTATCACTTTTCTGTTAAATGAACTATTCTTAAATAAAGTGATAAACTGTCTCCCTGCTGCAAGCCCAAGTCCCATAGGGAACCGAGAATCCCTCAGGGATGAATTATTTAGTCGAATCAGGAGTTTATGTCCTGTTTGTTTGCAAACATTTTTCGGTGTTACAAATATTTTTAAGAACTTGGTTGATTGCACAAAACGAATTTATGGATACGTTCAGATATGTTCACTAACAAATATTATTCCAGGTGACAGTAACATGTCATAGAATGTTCTCAGATTACGCAGAGCTGTTTAAAACTGAGCCTGTGTTATGTTCCCACCTACTCTCTCCCCATTTGACTAACCATAATTAGGCTCTCCTCTACATAACATATTCTATTTGAATGTACTTTCGTTGATAACTGGCCAAATAGTGTTCTTCTGAGTGATGAGGAAAGGTACAGGTTAGATCAACTATGCTTGCACGGGAAACACTCCATGCCGAGTCACTGCCAGGGAATGTTTGTTGATCTTGCTACATATTGGGATGCTTTGTAGTTTGGGATGTGTATACCTTTGAAGGTTATTTGATTTAATGACGTGCCATATAACATCCTTTATTTTGCTGATCGTTTCCAGTTTTTTATCAACACACTTCTTGCCCCAGTGCGTCCTAATGTGTCTAGAGTTTGAAATTACTCATTTGGAGCAATGCTTTGAGCGACACAGCCAATGACCAACAAGAATTTCCTTTTATTTTCAAGTAGCTGGGAACTTCTAATGTCTATATTACTGAGGCGGTTGAGAATTTGGCACGCGTTGAAAGGCCATTTTCGAATTTGGACTTACTCCATGAATAAACTCTGGAAGAACTCGCATTATGAATCTACTGTCTAGTCTGGGTTGAACCAATCTTCCAAAAATATATAATAGCAAGCAGTTTGAGACGAATTATAGATCTGTTGAACTTTGAGTTCTGAATATTCAAAAGTTCCGAGTCGGTTTACTTGAGATGTATTTTAGTGTATCTACTAAAGAGAGGCTTGCGAGGAATTGGTCCAAGAAAAAACTAACAGAAAGAAGGAAAATAGCGGGACCATGTCATGTATGCGGCAGACTACCAAATTATGATGTTAATTGATTTACTTGCATGTTTAAGAAAGGACATGTTTAATCAAATAGTCAAGCAAAGTGATTTTGATAACAATACAAGCTATACCCTGATTTTGGTTGGAAGAACAGTAGAGAAAATTCAAATTTATTTATTTGCGACCAATATTGATAATAGTTTACTATTTTATTTGTGTTATTTTATAGGTATTGATAATATCCATCAAAAGTGACAACTGCAGATAACAAGACTTGACGTATGAATATATTAAAGTTGTTTTAATAACTTTAGTAACTAACTTCTACTGTTCTTCCAACCAAAATCAATAAAAATTATCTTCAATTTACAATTAATAAATCATCAAAATTGGGACACACTTTGAGCTAGAGTGTGAGAATTTTGCAATATTCAAATAACATTTCTATCTTTTTCTCTTCCATCGTTATATAAGAATTATTTCATATTCCTCGTGGGTTTACTTTAACAAAAAATAATTTTTAATATGGATTAAATATTTTACATTATAAGATTAGATATGCAGCGCGAATGGAAAAATCTATAAACTTGTTCAGGTATTGACTGGCAAACCCATTGGGAAGAGACCATTATGAAGACCTAGATGCAATTGGGAGGATAGCATTAGAATGGATCTGAAAAAGATAAGGTGTAATGAGGTAGACTGAATAGAACTAGCTCAAGATGTGGATAAGGTGTATTGAGATGAACTGATTAGAACTAACTCAAGATAGGGATATTGTGTAATGAGTTGGACTGAATATATCTAGCTCAAGATAGTAATAGGGTGTAATGAGATGTACTGGGTAGAACTAGCTCAAGATGAATTTATTGTTTAATGAGGGGGACTGAATAGAACTAGCTCAAGATAAAGATTGGTGACGTACTTTTGTAAGTGAGGCAATGAATTTCCAGTTTCTTATGACACAAAGTGAGTAATAAGAAATTATCGTTGTGGTAATTTTAAAGCAATGTATGTCATCGATGCTAAAAACTTAAATAGTTTTTATAAAATGGGATGTGTTTGCTATATTTGAAAATATTTATTTATGCCAAACGTAATAATTATGTGTGACAGAAGTTATGTATAATTAAATTTATCATTTGTCTAATTTTTGAAGTTCTTAGCTTTCTTCTATTATAGTGTTAATAAAACTGACATAATTTTGATTGTCATTGTCATTTTTTGACTTAAATTTATTTTACTTTTGAGTGTAAAATTCGCTATAGTAAAATAAAATGACAGTTCTTTGCTTGGTAGTTTTTGTGTGCATGATACTCTACATGATACTCTAAAATCGTTTGTGTAATACATAGAAGGTATTTGCCGTTTAAATGATAATAATACGTTATATAGTTGAGTTTTGTAGGATCTGATAAATGCATTCCTCTTTAACACACTCTTTCTGACTACCTTGATATATTTAATACAATAGTATTTAAATGATAGAACAAGATCTATACATAGAAATTCATCTCTTTGGTGGTTTACAGAAGTTAAACTTTCACTTAATTTATGACATGTTTTGAAATAATCTTAGTTATATAATAAACAATCGAATAAAATAAGTATACAGCCAACAATTTTCAGGACTTAGTCATCACTGAAAATATAATATGCTAATAAATTAATATCGGACCTTATTTGTGTAGGATCAACTTCTTTATAAACGGAACAAGTACAGTAAAATACCAAAATTAATAAAAGAGCAAGAATGATCGAAAAATACTAGGTCATAGTTATAATGTTTAGCATTATTGTCAGTTTGTGGATTAATATATTTTGAAAACCTTAAAACCTTTTTATTTAATCCACGATAATATTCTACCTTCCTCGTCCCTACCAGTCGGGTATTAAAAGCCCTTGGGCCCCTAGGTCCAATTTGCTCTGCGGCCACCCCCCATCTTCCCCCTCAAAGTAAAACACCCACCAACAATCAACAACTAGGCATTCACACTGGTCTACTAAAATAGACATGGATATTGCAATAGCAATTCAGGTTTCGAGGAAAGCTTTTGTTCTATTTAAATGAAATTTTTTTTAAATATTATGAACTGAAATCAAAATAAATAATTAATTTGTTAATTTAAGCTTTGAAAGACATGGAACTTTCCTTTGAAATATAGTTTTTGGATGGAAAAAAATAATTGTTATTCTTATTCAAACTCAAACAAAAGTCAATACATTATTACAATCATATCATATTATGATCATTAAGGAAATAAAACTAGATAGCAGTAGTTTTTTTTAAGTTAGGAAAAACTATTTATTTAAAAAATGATATATTTTTCTGGCCGGCAGCCCTCCAGAGCCTGTGGCCCCTAGGCCCGGGCCTAGTGGGTAATCCGCCACTGAAAGGGTTTGGTAATCAGATAAATCCATGCCGAGACCGAGGATTGAACCCCGGACCTTCATCACATAAGTCCGATACCCTACCCCTAGACCGCCAGGTTACCTGACATGATTTATAGCGATGGCACATTGTTTCATAAAGGTCTATTACCTTCTATGTTTACTCACAGTCCACGAAGTATTGTTTTATTCAAAACAACCAACCAGAACAAATGTCTTTCTTATTTCTGTCCTCCGTTGTAAGGGGCTTTAGAAGATTGTCTTTTCTTTCCAGAAGTATCCTCTTGATGAATCCTTGGGACAGGATATTGCATTAATAAACAACAACTTTTCATAGCCGCCAGCGTCTCGACATGAAGACTAAGAGATTCATCTCCTATATTAACTCCACGTTAGGCCACGTTATTCGATACAGAATATTCTGCATAATTCTAGGTTTAGATATTAAATTTAGTGGGTTAAAGCATCTATTTTAATTTGGCTAGATATTATATTACATCCATTACTCCCAACCATCCATACAGCGTATCTGCATATCTAAACTGCAGATACGCTGTATTAATCACAGCTTGTGAATGTGTGGAATGACAGGCCTCCACCGTGGTCCGGATTCCACGTTAAACTGTAAGTCCTCCATTTCATCTCACAATCACCCTACCGTTACACAATAGCGTGAGTGCCAACCCGAACGGTTAGCAAGACGCGGTGCTAACAATAATAATAATATAAATCATGTCCCTGCACCGACCGGTATCCAAACACCAACCGACCTACCAAAGTCAAACCAAGTTAAATGTAAATAGAACGCCTTAAGGTAAGCACCCGGTGGGTCGGTACCGCATGGAACGCACATTTTAGGATGGAGATAGAGGGTGGGGGGGCTTACGCCGACTATCCGCACTGATGTCACGGACGAAGACTCAGTTTGTTCGGCTGCTCTTGAGTCAGGAGGTGATCTTCTCGTTTGCTTGCTCAAGGAAGTACTGTTTGCATTTCTGATATAAGATTTGTTTCATTTATATAATTGTGCTTTTGTGAGTGATGTTTCACCGTATTATTTAAATATGGAAAGCGATTAAGAATTTGTAGCTATTAAGTTATATTTTAAATGAAGAGGAGGAGAGAAGAAAATGTAGGAAATGATGATTCTGGGTTCATAACATCAACAGGATGGCGAATACCACACATTATTTCCTGATCTGGTTGAAGATGACGCCAAAAATTCCGGACCGCACTTGATTTTAATTCTCTCGCCCGGACTTTCTGTCGAGTGGCGTAACGGCGGAGATTCCGTTGCCGGTGGTACCGACGTAGTGGACGCTTGCCTTTAGACCGCTCTTTCCCAACTACAAATTCCTCATAGCCAGCCAGCCCAGTATCTTAGTTCAATGGATGTACCATCTGAATACTAACCTAAGGGACCCGGGTTTAAATCCCGGCATGTTTGAAAGATGTCACTATGGTATATGTTTGGTTAATTTTAGCCGAGTGGTAAATTACTGGTCTTTGGATGGTGTAAAACTTGACTAAAGCCTACATTTTAAAGTAACAAACAAAATTTTATATGAATTTGAACGATTAAACAAGTTTTAGTTTAAAATCAACGTACTATGCAAGAAATGAGCGGGCAATTAAAACGGGACAAAAACTTGGACCTAGATAGTTCTAAAACGAAAGGGAGCCCTACACCCCAATCCTTGCAACTCCACTGCTTCCCGATTCATTTATCTTTCCACTTTGTGGAGAGGAAATAGGAGCTGCCATTTTAGAGTTAGTTCCTAGTTTTACGCTCCAGCGACAGTGAATTCGCTTAGGAAGAGTTTGCGGACACGAAGTGGAAAAAATCACTATGGACTCTAGTCACTAAGCTACCCCTGCTATCTATTCTAATAACTTAGTCTTAATTATTTTTATCTTAGTTTGATGCATTTTGGGTTAAAAGAAAAAAAAGTAAAAAATAATGGAGAATACGAAAATATATATTTTGTAAAAAAATGAAATAAAACTCTTGAAATATGTGAAACGAAATAATAAACATTGCTGCATAAGCTCAATGGGAAAAAGCACATCAGATTCCATTAAAAAGCATAAATGAAATAATATACACTGTTACAGAAACATATTAAGAAAACCTCACTTTAACCAAATAATATAACAGTCGACTCCCCATTTTTCAGAAATGTATTAAAAAATATACGTATTTGCTAATATTTGGAATCTATTAGCTTAACAAAAAGAATTCAAGGTATTTCATTTTCATTTGTCCCAGAAATTTTCAATGATAACTTATTTAGTATCTCAAAGAGTTCCAGAGATATCATAAATATTGATTATGTAAATTTCCTTCTAAGTCATTTTCCCTAGAAAATTAGATGCGCCAATTTGTTTCTAACGTAATTAAAAGTTACAAAAAGTCCGTAGTATAGAGGGGAAATAATGACGTTATCTAAAGTAATATTATACTTTAATGTGACGAGGTAAACAATACTTTCAGATAACACACTTACAATATAGTTACTACTCGTAAGATATGTGAAACTAAATAATAGATATTGTTTCAGAAACGTTCTACCATAAATTAAATAATACACAATGTTACAGAAACATATAGAGAAAAAAGAAACAGCTTTGTTAACCAAAGAGCATGACAATCAATTTCCCAGATTTCAATTTAAAATATATACGAGTATTTGGCAATATTTCATAAACCATCGAATTTATAGAAATATATTTCAAACAAAGTTTTTTTTTTTAATTTCCAATAGAACTACATCCTTGGTATAATAAATTATTTTTTATCTCTAAGAATTGTGGAAATATCATTAACCATTAAAATTAGACATTTAAGTTTATGCCTAATTTTCATAGAAAAATTAGAAATTCCATTTTGTTTTTAATACGATTAGATACGATATTTAATCAATAGTCTATTGTTAGAGTGGATTATGATAAAATCAATTTGTTTTTATATTTTGACCCATAAATATACCGGCCTTAAATTTAGGATTGGATACATAGTTTTTAAAAAAAAACCTTTGAAGAACATTATGGAAACTCTAGAGAAAGGTTATAGAGCGATCAGTAAAATGGTCAAGTCCTAAAAATAAAAAGACAGACGGCATTGCTAAATAAATACTTTTTTCACTTTCAGGGGGGGGAGGGGAGGTCATGAAATGTCACCAAGTATCAAAATATCGAGTTAGATATTTTTTTAACGATCACAATACTTCTATTTCCGAGGTGTCGAGATAAAATTTAGCATATGGATTATTTTAGTTTGTCTATTTACAAAAGAAAAAATACCTTGTGTGTGGGAAGGGGAGATATTTATGAAATAAAAATTCCTACAAAAAGAGCGAACAATCTAAATGTGCCACCGATTATGATAAATTCCCCATGTATTTATCAAACTAATTGCAATGTGCTAAACATTACACGAACTAAAATAACAGATCAAGTGAAACTGTTTCCCCTCGAGAAATCTCCTTGTGAAAGTTAGAATACATAATACGGTAAACTCAAGGTCCTCTTATGAAAGTTAGTAACTATACTTTGGTAAGCTTAAGCAAAACAAGTTGAATCCTTCAAATAATTCGTGTTATTTTAAGCAAGAGGATTTGACTCGTTGGTTAGAGATGAGCGGAGTTGGGTTTAACTTACGGCTGCAGGGACGATTTATTCTCCAGGGACAAGTTCGACTGGACAGAAGAAGATTTGAAACTAGGGCCAGAGTGAGTTTCATGCTGGCTTCACCAGACATTGGCTGGATTTTCTGATAGAAAGAGCACATTCTAGCTTTTACTGACTCTGCACTGTTCACCTTTAAATACAACCACCTCATTTATTTTGGAGACTGGTTAATTTTTATATTATGTATTATATTTAAATATTTTGTGTATAGTACAAAGTTCAACATTTCAATAATAACTAGTAGAATTAAAATATTGATTAATCTTAAAGGTCAGGTTTTTCTATCATAAAGCTACACTAAGCAAAAGTAATGCGAGGTACTAACAACTTATAACTAGGTAGTAAATATATTTTCAAATCCAACGTGCTATGTTCAATATTTCTTAACAGTGTTTTTTTTATCTAAAGTTGAATAATGATCCATGTAGATTTGTTTAAAATAGTCTTAGCTGTAAGTGAAAAACTATGTAAATTGAACAAACCACCAGTGTTGGGTGAAGGTCGCTTTTTAATTGTGAAACGAAGTCAAAGCTTAGCTTAAAACATGAGAATCGAAGTCCAAGCGTAACTTGAAACATGCGGAGCAAATTCAAAGCGTAGATTGAAACATGCGGAGTAAACTCAAAGCGTAGTTTGAAACATGCTGAGCAAACTCAAAGCGTATATTGAAACATGCAGAGCAAACTCAAAGCGTA
>CABFOW010000951.1:0-13401 GCA_902141385.1 Timema californicum
GTGCAGCTTATAAAATAGGGCCACAGTGTAATGTTAAGGTAAGATTGTTTATTGTCTTTCAGGAGAAAGGAGTGTTCATACACTTTATAGTAGGATTCTAGTAAGAAGGAAATCTGGATTTTTTTTACTTTAAAGATTTATAACATATAACTGTAGCTAACATTAGTATTATTTCAATAATATTGAAACTGTCTATGTAAGTTGAAAGTATTATATCAGATACGTATATATATATATATATATATACGTATACGTATATATATATGTATACGTATATGTATATATATATATACGTATACGTATATATATGTATACGTATATATGTACATTGTTTTATTAACTAACAAAAGTGTCAAAATGTTCCTTCCTATATAATTGAGACTGTTATAATTATCGCATTTACTTTGGAGTGGTGATAAGGGTAGTGATAATAATAATAATAATCCATTATATTTATAATTATATTAATTAATTTATAGGATTCAATTTCATGGTGTCAGCCCACGAGGAAGCTAAATCGACCGAGTGGCCGTGAAGATAGTGCCAAGACTTGCGGATAGAGGGCCTCATGTGGTCAGCACAACAAGCCCTTCAGCCATTTAATCTCAGTTTTATAAACTGGAGCCATTACTTCTTTATTCAAGTAGCTTCTCATTTCCCCTCGCGAGGCTGAGTTTGACTCCGTTCCAGACTCACTGGTTCACAGAAAAATCTGGAAGCACCGGGAATCATACCCGTGACTTTTGGATCTGTAACCAGGAGCTCTGACCACTATACCACATATGGGGTAGTATCATTTATAGTGTAATTATATATAATTAAAATATATGCAAGTAAATATAGTGTATGAAACTTACATTAAATCCTTATATATAATTTGATAAGCCTTTTCCGGTAATAGAATTTACGAGAAAATGATTGAACAAATTTTGACAGGCGACCCCTCATTTTAACGGTTAGGAGTCCAGCATGTCGGGAAAAATATTAGTTTTCCACGAAAACCCGATTTTCTCAAAGAATTTTCAGTTGAGCATAATTTGAAAATTAAAATGTTAAGTTGTTGATCTCATGAAAATATTGTTTACGTTTTGTTTCGCGCATGATACAATGATGTTTAAATATGTTTTGATATCTATTATAAGCTCAAAAAAGATAAAATTATATTGAATAATGTTTAAAAATAGCCAATTTAACAATGAGTTTTAGTGTTGATTTTTTTCAAATAATGGGTTTTGATGTTCATTTTATTCAAATACTGGGTTTTGATGCTCATTATAGCAAATAGTAATACAATACAAATACATACATTAAGCTATGTTTTCATTTTACAGCTTAATTTTGAGGATATTACATTTAAAAGTAATGTTTTGTGTAGCCTACCCTATCTATCGTTTCACATTTCCTACAAATACAGTAAGTTCAGTTATGTTTCCATATGGTACTTAATTATGAGGAGTGATATTTCAAAGTAGCATATTGTTTTGTATAGGGTACCACATCAATATTTTCACATTCTCTCTCTTTATCTGACACTCTTTCACGTTATCATACACTCGCTCTCACACTCTCTATACTCATCCATCCCCCCNCATATGGTACTTAATTATGAGGAGTGATATTTCAAAGTAGCATATTGTTTTGTATAGGGTACCACATCAATATTTTCACATTCTCTCTCTTTATCTGACACTCTTTCACGCTATCATACACTCGCTCTCACACTCTATATCCTCATCCACCCCCCCCCCAAACCCACACACACACATACACTCTATAACACTCTCTCTCTCTCATATAATATTCTCTCATTTTTTCTCTCACACACTCTCTACACTCACATACTCTCTCTATAACACAATTAATCTCACATTATCTTTATTATACTTTCTCTCTCTTAAAAACTCACTCTCAAACCACCTATATCTCCTAAATGCTCTTTATCTCTCTGAAAAGCTCTTTCTCGACCAATAGTTCTTTATCTCTTTCAAACTCCTTCTCTATCAAAATCCTCTCTTTAAAACATTTTCTTAAACTTCATCTAAATCACTCTCACTATCTCTATCTCAATCTATACATCTCAAACTGACTCTTTCTCAAACTCTCTTTATCTCACTCTCTCTCATATTCTATCTCAATTTCTATCTCTTAAACCCTCTCTCTAACTTTATATATCTTTGATTTTATCTATCTAAACTCATATTTCCCTCTCTAACTTTTTCCATCAAAATCTCTCTGGAATGCCCTCACATCTTCTCTCTCTTTCAGACAATATTTCTCCCAAAATTTTACAATCTCTCTTTCTCAAACACACACACTCTCATCACACACTTTATCACACATTCTCCCTCACATATTTTGTTTCCCTCACTCACACTCTCTCTCACTTTTTCTCACACACACTCTTTATATCACACATAGTATCTCGCTTCACACACACACACGGTTTCCCTCTTCTCTCAGTATTTATGTCTCTTACACATACACTTACTCTCACTATCACTCGATCTCTCTCGATTACTCATTATCAGTTTATTTCCTCACTTTCCCCCACCTCACACTCACACCCACTTTATCACACTCACACTCTCATTTTAACACTCACCCACACAATCACATACTCAAACACCACTGTCATTTTCACTATCACATTTTATCACTCTCTCTATCATATATTTATATCTTATAATATATAATTTATATAAGCCCATTTCCGGTATTTGAAATTACGAGAAAACGGTTTAACCTATTTTGACCAACGAACACTCATTTTAAAGTTTAGAGGTTCAGGATGGCGGCAAAAACAATGGCCTAAGACTAAAACCCAATTTTCTTAGTGAATTTGCCATATTTTCTTTCTGTGTGGGCAGTGGTTCATCTGTACAATCTTTATTTGCTTACACTGCCACGGAAACCATGATTTGTATATATCGTGTATATCGTGTATATTGTGTATATCGTTAAATAATATATTATTTTTCTTTGTTTCAAAATAATAACAGCTCAATAACTTAATTGTGTGGTTTGGTCCAACGAATAAATAAAGAGCTGAGAGAGGTGTCTTTTTTCAAATTCTCATCGTGACGTGAAGGGAAAAGAACATTTACCTTTTGATTCAAATTTAACACCGAAAGAAAAAAGCATATATATATATACAAAGTTTATAACATTTGATGCGTAAAATTTAAACTATAAACTCGAGTGAGGGCTAATTATATTGATCTTCCCCAAATAAAAAGTTTAGAATACATTTTAGTGCCATATTCTGCAACCACCACTGTAAAAATCCACTAGTAGTTATATATTTTCACTAGTCAAGTCACACTCTTCAACATACATACATACCATACCATACCACACATACCATACCACACATACCATACCACACATACCATACATACCATACATAACATACATAACATACATAACATACATAACATACACTACATACACTACATACATTACATACGCTACATACATTACATACATTACATACATACATACATACAAATATATATCCATACATGATAACGAAGTTCCCTTACGGGGTACTCAAGGAACTGTGCATCTAACTAAATAACCAGCAACTCCATTTTCACTAACTTTCTCCACACTTTCCTATTGTTGTATACTCCCTTCACTTCAACAACATCCCTACACCGAGTCATTCCTGCTATTTTATTTTTAAAACTCTTAAATGTTTCTCTTTTTCACACACTCCTCTTCAACATTTAACCACGTCTTGCATGGCCTACCCCTTAGGAATTAAATTAATTTTTATCCTACACTAAGAGGTGCAAGGTAGCACCTTCATGGACCATACTATGGCCCTATCTTACAGGATGCATATAGTGGAACCATGTAAGGTAGCAGCAGTCTTACCTTCATGGATCACACTATGGCCCTATCTTACAAACTGCACCATAGTGGAACCGTGTAAGGTAGCAGCAGTCTTTCCTTCATGGACCACCCTATGACCCTATCATATAAGATGCACCATAGTTGAACCGTGCAAGGTAGCAGTCTTACCTTCATGGACCACACTATGGCCCTATCTTACAAACTGCACCATAGTGGAACTGTGTAAGGTAGCAGCAGTCTTACCTTCATGGACCACACTATGGCTATATCTTAAAAACTGCACCATAGTGGAACCGTGTAAGATAGCAGCAGTCTTACCTTCATGGACCACCCTATGGCCCTATCTTACAAGATGCACCATAGTGGAACCGTGCAAGGTAGCAGTCTTACCTTCATGGACCACACTATGGCCCTATCTTACAAGATGAACCATAGTGGAACCGTGCAAGATTAAACTTGCCAGCCTTTCAGGGTAAACGAAGTGTGTATAGTTCCCTTCAGGGTGGATGGTCCTAATTAATACCTTTTCAAATGACCAGTCATATTAAACGTAGATTTTTACCCAAAAATTTGATATATTATTTATATAAGGGGGTGATGATATATAGCGAATTAATCAATAATAAAACTCATGTGAAAACACATTAGCTATACATTCATTATCTTAGTGTAGGATTATTTAACGTGTTCTTAATAAAAATAAAAATAGGATCACAAAACTTACAAATTAGCTGAATTTGGGCAGTGCTTCTAATACCACACAGGGCTACCCAGAAATATTTATTATTTTAGTAGCAGAATAAATTCTTTTACAAATAGTAAATATGTTCTTCATTATTCCTCGGAATATTACTCAGTGTCTCCTAGACTTGTGGACGAGCATTTTAACCCAATAGGCCTAAGTCACGTGTATAGGCCACTGCAATATCATGAAGCTATCTAGGTATGTTAGTATTGAATGTATAAGGTACATACATTGTAAATATGACCTAAATATTTGATATTTCTTAGAAGGAATCTCTCGTCGTTTATCCGCGAGTCAACCTCATTAATTTTACTTCATCCTTTAAACCAGCATTTAAACACTAACCTTTTGGGGAGCGCAAGAAAATCTTGCCAACATCCCAGCTCATGCATTATATATAAGCTAGTAATACCAACACAACGAACGGGAATATTCAGAGCATTGTAATAGTCCTAGGTCCCACCAAATAGGTTTATATTGAGAGGAATGTCCGAAAGAATGTCGTACCTGACTTTGAATCCAAGGATCGATATCGACTGGCGGCAATAATTCTGGCTTGTCCATATATGACATTTTCACTATTTTCTCTAAGCAAGTGTCGTAGAAACTTATCGCAATTCCCCTTTCAGCCATTATGTGTCTCTTTATTGTGTTCCAAAAGGGATATTTAAATTCTGAAAATTAACTAAATCACCCTTGACATCGATTCCTTGGGCTATTTCGGAGTATTAAAAAAGTAATCTGTATAAAAAAAATTGATTTGTTTATAATTTTGCCTTCACTACAAAGCATTTTTTACATACTGCGAATGGACAAAAAAAATTAAGAGGATACAAATTTTGATAAAAATTCTGGTTGGATCCTTAAAATTTAGTTTACTTCCCCAATTATTTTATGTTACACATGTAATTTTCATATAAACACTTAATCCTAGTGTAAATATAGATAGGTTCACAAACTAAAACAAATATATTTCACTAACATATTTTAGAATCCAAATATGTCACTTTGTTTGTAAAAGTGGAGTAAAAGTTTAATCAAAGGGAAGTCTGCTGGTGCAAGTCGAACTAACGAACTTCCCTGTAGCTTAGTTCATGATATGTCACCGCAGGGGGTTTGGGCGAGGTGAGGAAAGGGGAAGCAAACCCCACTACACGTACAGATGTCAACTTTCCGTGCGACACGGAACCCATTCCGTGGAAACCAAGGCGGCAGCCATTTTGGAGGAGACATTTACTCCGTCTACCCGAACAAACCGCCTAACTCACTAATTTACCCTCACAATTATTAAATGAATGTTGATGAACCTAGTTCGATAGAGACCAGGTGCTGATAACTTAAATAATATATTATTCATTAATCAGCTTAACTTAGTAACCAGATTGTACAATATCTGACGTTAAATTTGGGTGAACAACATAGGATGAAATTTTTTGAGATAAGTTAGCTTGTAAATAATGGGTTGATTTAACATTGTGTGAGAAGTGAGCTTTTTCTTTCAGACTACATCTGGACAAGTGTTTTATTTTTGTCATAATAATTAGGACCAATTGCAGACGAGATTAAAATAATCTCAGTCGCGGTCATAATAAAAAAAAACTATATTATGAGCTACTTAGAAAAATTAAAAACTGTGGACAAAACATGTGTTACATTATAGCTCTTTCCTTGACATTTAATGATTAGAGTACGCTCTATCCTAAAGTAATAATTTAACACCCACTTCGGTGGTTGAATGATTTAAGGCGTCACTCTCTCAATATACTGGACTTCTGATGACGAGGAGAATGGGGTCCGGCTGTACTGAAGGTGATTTTTTTCCAAATTGTTTTACACTCTTCCTCCACGCATAAATTCAACCTTCCTAATCCCCAACACATTAATGTAATTAGTTCAGGTGAGGAAAGGGGAAGCAAACCCCACTACACGTACAGATGTCAACTTTCCGTGCGACACGGAACCCATTCCGTGGAAACCAAGCGGCAGCCATTTTGGAGGAGACATTTACTCCGCCTACCCGAACAAACCGCCTAACTCACTAATTTACCCTCAAAATTATTAAATGAATGTTGATGAACCTGGTTCGATAGAGACCAGGTGCTGAGAACTTAAATAATATATTATTCATTAATCAGCTTAACTTAGTAACCAGATTGTACAATATCCGACGTTAAATTTGGGTGAACAACATCGGATGAAACTTTTTAAGAGAAGTTAGCTTGTAAATAATTTGTTGATTTAACATTGTGTGAGAAGTGAGCTTTTTCTTTCAGACTACATCTGGACAAGTGTTTCATTTTTGTCATAATAATTAGGACCAATTGCAGACGAGATTAAAATCATCTCATTCGCGGTCGTAATAAACAAAAAATACTATATTATGAGTTACTTAGAAAAATTAAAACTGTGGACAAAACATGTGTTACATTATAGCTCTTTCCTTAAGATTTAATGATTAGAGTACGCTATAGCCTAAAATAATAAATTAACACCCATTTCGGTGGTTGAATACTTTAAGGCGTCACTCTCTCAATATACTGGACTTCCGATGACGAGGAGAATGGGGTCCGGCTGTACTGAAGGTGATTTTTTTTCCAAATTGTTTTACACTCTTCCTCCACGCATAAATTCAACCTTCCTAATCCCCAACACATTAATGTAATTAGTTCAATAGGTTACGTGTACAACCCGAATGTGTAGCAAGACATGGTGCTAAGAAAAAGCTAATGTTTTTCTCAAGTTTATTAACTAAACGCAACTTGCTTTGATGACCACATGGTCTAAGATGTCACTTTCGTGTTGGACTAGGCTGCCAATGACAGGGAGATTGGGGTTAGACTCTCATTCGGGTATATTGAGGGGGATTTTTTTTCCTAAACGGCTTTCCAATCTTTTTTCACGCAAATGTGGGCACACTTCCTCTAAATTAAAACTTCATCATTTCTAGTTCATTAGCATAATTAGTAATTATGCGTATAACATAAACAGATAATAAGACGCTTTGCTATAAAAAAAATCAACAATGCTTGTATATTTATTTTCTTATCTAGTTATTTAACTTGTTTTTCCACTCCAAAACTAAGCTTTAAAATGGAATGAAAAATCACTTTCGTGGCTTAAGAGGTTCAGTCTATAAATGTGTCATGATGCCACCCACACGAATGATCACGTGGACACTGGTGATGGTGTGGTCGCAGCTAGAATCACAGCTATTTATACTAAGGAGTTTTTTCTTCCTAAATGGTTTATAACATAATCCCACACGAATGAGAATAAATGTTCTCTACATTCCACCTTCATCATTCATACCCCAATAGTGTAGATACGCTTATGTACTGAACGGGTATATAGACAAGATGAAAGGGTGCGGGGAACACGATAAATATATATAAATATATTATGATTATTTTAAAATATTTATTCTGAAATAATTATATAAATACATTAATATAAACCTAAAGTGACCTGATGGTCTAGATGTAAGGTGTCGGACTTCTGTGCCGGGGGTCTGGGGTTCAATCCTCGGTCCCGGCACAGATTTATCTGATTGCCAAACCCTTCCTTAACCTCTGACAAAACGTGTATTGATCACAACTTATGAATGTGGGGAATGCCAGGCCTCCACCGCGGTTCGGATTCCACTTTAAACTGTAGGTCCTCCATTTCATCTCACAATCACCCTACCATTACACATTAGTGTAAGGGCGTACAACCCGAACGGTTAGTAAGAAGCGGTGCTAATATTAATAATATGAGCTAAAATAAAATATTTCAATCCCACAAGAAATATGTTTAAAATACTTACAAGTAGTATATAGTAATTTGGAGAACATAGGGCTAATATTTAAGCCACCCTTATATTTACCAGTAGGCGAGACGAACGTTATTTTAATATTCAGTTAGTGTCGTGACTGACCAATAATCATTGGATAGAGCAAATTAAACTTTTCAAATGAAGAAAGCTGCTTACACTTTTAGATGAATACCACATGGTCCAGTTATTAAAATTATTGATTCTATTATTTATGATGGAAGGCTTAAATTAACATCAGTCCTAAGCTGAATTCATGACAGTGGATTTATAGCAGGAATTTTTATCTACAGTATATACGTGTGTGAAAACCTGTCGCTAACAAAAACAAAAAATTAATGTTGGGACAAAGCTCAACAAAATGAAAACGGAGGGAATGTAATGGTTCGGATTCCACGTTAAACTGTAGGTCCTCCATTTCATCTCACAATCACCCTACCATTACACATTAGTGTAAGGGCGTACAACTCGAACGGTTAGTAAGAAGCGGTGCTAATAATAATAATAATATGAGCTAAAATAAAATATTTCAATCACACAAGAAATATGTTTAAAATACTTACAAGTAGTATATAGTAATTTGGAGAACATAGGGCTAATATTTAAGCCACCCTAATATTTACCAGTAGGCGAGACGAACGTTATTTTAATATTCAGTTAGTGTCGTGACTGGCCAATAATCATTGGATAGAGCAAATTAAACTTCTCAAATGTATAAAGCTGCTTACACTTTTAGATGAATACCACATGGTCCAGTTATTAAAATTATTGATTCTATTATTTATGATGGAAGGTTTAAATTAACATCAGTCCTAAGCTAAATTCATGACAGTGGATTTATAGTAGGAATTTTTATCTACAGTATATCCGTGTGTGAAAACCTGTCGCTAACAAAAACAAAAAATTAATGTTGGGACAAAGCTCAACAAAATGAAAACGGAGGGAATGTAAACCAAATTACTAGCGCAATTAGAAAAATGAATAAATAAAGGCTCACATTTCGCTACAAAAATTCTTTTAAATTGTAGCCCTAGTTAATTTTGTCACGACCAAGTTTCTTTACAATAGAAGCGTGTATACATAATTAGTGTGCATGGTCTCATTTAACATGACATGAAAAATTAAGGAATTTATAAATATAACTTTATTCAAGGTCTATTATAAATATAACCCGCTTCGGTTGTCGCATGGTCTACTCTCGCAATAGACAAGACTGCAGATGATGGGGATATTGAGGTTCGAATCTCGGCCAGGTGTATTGAGGATGTTTTTTTACAAAAATAGTTTTCCCATTTCCCTTCCCGTAAATGCCGGTACACATCCTCTAAATATAACATTCTTTATTCATAAAACCGATAGTATAATTATTACATAAGCGTGTAGCCATAATGGGTAGTAAGACGCGGTGCTAAAAATAAATAATTCATATGTTTGTTTAAATATCTGCTACTATACTGACCCAATATCTTAAAGCGCAATTTTAATGGAAAAGGGATTTTTAGAAGATACTAATTTTTTACAGTCAAAATTGATCACACTTAAATGTTTTATTAAAGTTATATTTTCATTATAAGTTACTATTTATCAAAATTGACAGCTACAGAACACATTTAGAATCGACCAGGTCAGCGGAACAACAAAAACATTTATTTTGATTGACTGACAAGTAAAATCTAGACTGGAATTAATGGTTGATTTATTTATTTTTAATTATATTTCCCCTTTATCTTCGTAACTACGAGAGACTATACAAAACAAACCGTCACCAGGCCAACCTCCTCCAAGGAAATACCTCGTATTGCGTAAAAATGATGATGGCTGAATTAAGTTATTAATGTTAGTGAAGAAGTTACATATTTTAGAATGATCGTTTGGAAATTCCACCCTCAAAAACAGCCTGGACATTCTTAATTTCAATATATTGCTTTGTATTTTATTATCATTTAAAGGGTCCAAGGAAAAAAGGAGAAAATCACAATATAAACGTTTATTTAATATATCTTTTATATTTCAAACCATATAGAAAGCCCATCAAACACTTTAATTTTAAATATAATCACAAATGACTAAAACTTATTTTCATTATAATCTTAATCCATTGGAAAGGTTCCACGATTGTCTAACATATTGCAGCATTAGATCAATTTAAGTTAAAAATAGACTTACCCTATTTTATTCCTGTACCTCTAATTTGCACTCTAATAGTGTTTAATTTTGTTTTCATATGATTCTCCCACGCATTTAGAGGATTGTTCGATGTGTGCTTTGTTCTCATTCTCGGTCATCTAGGCCCACTTTGTAAATTGGAGTAGGATTTTATTACACCCCCAAGGAAGCGCTTTGAAATTAACAGTTCGGACATTAACTGGTTTGCCACCACCAGGCCCTAGTTTTTTTTAAATGATCCCGTATCACGTCTCGTAGCCGTTTATGTAATCAACGGATTGTTTTATTGTTTGGAATATGTTTGTTAAGGGAATTTTTCCAAGCAGAGACGTCTTGCTTCTGCTGCATTACATTCGATGAGTGCATACATCAAGTGCATGCCTGCAATTTCCTGGTTTTAATAATTCCGTATCACGTCTAACGCACAGCACAGTAACAATGACTCTTGTCAAGAGAACAAACAGGAATCACCTTTAAAACACACCTAGTCAACAGGTATATTGAGTATAGTATACAAAGAGTTTAGGGGAATAATATAGGTGTAACTCAGAAAACAGCTCAAATGGAATATAGGCTCACATTAACTTTTTTAATTGTTTTTGTCTCTGCTATTCCCCGCTGAAGTAGATCTCAAATGTTACGATACACCATGTAGGCCTATATATTATATACATATATAAGTATAAGTGCTAAATTTATATTTTTAGTGTGTTCTAATATCTTGATTAACAATAAAAGTTACTTTTGACCAAATAAAATTAAATAATCACTTGCCATATGGTCAAATATGTCATCAAATTACTTCCAAGAATCAAGTAACCTTGGATGAAATTGGATTTATCGAAACTTCTTTTTGAACTTTTTTTTTTGGACATCGATCAAAGCAAACGGATGACTCCGTTTTCATCAAAGTTTTCTGTTAAGAACATATTTTAAAATATTTTTCGAGATCGAATATTTGTCTAATCATATTTGCTCATGCAGAATTGATGTGTCAGTAGGAGTATCTATAAAAAACAGTGCCGTGCTGAAATTATAGATTGCATCGTATATAAAAGTTCGTATGCGTAGTAAAACAATCGGAAAGTTATAATAAAATCCACATAGATGGGCATGGATATGAATAAAGTTTTCACTTTAGTCTAGATTGATTTGACGGTGAAAGTGGTATGTATCGATACAGTGCTTCCCAAATAGTTTTTTACTATCACTAGATGCAAATTCCAGTGAATTTCTTCTAAAAATATACCTTATTAATCCATACATAATAATTTGTAAATATGTGGATAGCTCGAATGGGTAATAATACGTTAAGCAAGGAAAAAAAAACTACATTGAAAACTTAAAGGCTCACTTTGGGTTACCTTATGGTGCATCTTTTAAGATATGTAAGACTGCTATTATTTATCAGGGTAAATGGAGTGTACATTCATTTCAGTGGTTGTTAAACCCTTTTTTTCTCAAACCTTAAAACACAGCACTTAAACCTCTGAATATTACGACTATGTACCATTCATTAGGGAGCAACTAAACTTCACCAGGAAAACTTTGTTATCCGTGGGGATTCCTCTTACTCGTGAGAAGGAGGTTTGATCAAAGCTTTCACGTTCGTGTATTACATGGGTTTAACTTTAAGACCAATCGAGAAATTACACAATTTGGAATGGTTCCAACCGGCGCTAAATTTGAAGTGCTTACTTACTGGAGGTTAAAATTAAATCCAGGGTTTCAACTTCAAGTTTGCCGTGACAATGTTGACCTATAAGAGAAAACTTAGATATCATTTTGCTTTTGTTAACATGCAAATTATGAATGCTATAGGCCATATAGCCAAGTAAGCGTTGTTGCGCATTTGTATCCTCTTTAATTTATTGCAGCTGCTAGATTTAAATACATTTTGATTTAAACTTCTGATGGATGAATATTACCGAACATTTCGCAGCTTTACTTGATGAACCATTAATTGGTAATATATATTCATAAATTAGAGTTTTCGATAGATTTGTGGTAAAATATATATTTTACTTTTTATTTTAAGTTATATTTAATTGTTTATATACGTGAGGTACATAGAGAAAGCCTTGCGATGACTTATTATGAAAATAAAATGTCGAAATTTGGATGAAAATATAGTTTGTATACTCTTATAACCGCATTTCTGCAAATTTGTTTTAATATAGTATCTATGTGTATCTATATAAGTGTATATACAGTCCATTCGCCATACAAGTGGTGATAACTGACAACTAGCAAAAGAAGTAATCACGGTTAAAAGAAAAACATAATTAAAAACAAATTGTTAGTTACGAAAGTTTTGACTATCAAACGTAACAACAAATCAATTTATAGTCTTCTTGCAGATAATTTATTTTGGCTAATGTAAAACTACACGGGAATATATTTGGTAGCTTTCGCTAGCTTCCAGTTACCACCATTCCTATGATTAATGGAAATTATATGTTTTGTTTGTTTGTTTATGTGTATAAGCATGTTTGTCTGTTTGTTTGGATATTGTTGTGTTGTAACACTAAAGAGATTTTACATGTAAAACATTTAAAACAGAGAATACTAATAACGAGCACCAGCCCCCAATGTACTTTGCGTTGGGTTTAAATTTCTATTAATGCACGTTTGTGTGAGTGTATATCGTAAATTTTTCTTCAAAATATCTCCTGAAAATACCTAATCTTTCTAAATTGAAAGAATTCATTCGATATAACCTAAGTTTTAACGTTTTTATTTAATTTTAAATCACCCTGAAAACGTTACCACTAGAAACATTATCAAATTATTTACAATGACAGCAATAACAGCAATTACA
>CABFOW010000951.1:13666-31634 GCA_902141385.1 Timema californicum
TTTTTTTTAAATTAAATCTAGTATTTAAGAATATTTTCTATAATTTATCGTGTATGGGGAATATAATCGTGGAAACATAATTTACTTCCTACTTAACCTGAGGTTATAATCATAAAAAAATAAAAAAATATTATTGGGTATTTTGTTTAATTTGTAGTAGACCTCAGTGGTCTTGCGCTAAAGTGCTCGCCTCAGAGCCCAATGAGAGAGGGTTCAATTCCAACCGGTGTCGACGGATTTGTCTTGAGCGATAAAAATCCGTGGCACAACTTCCTTCAAAGTGGAAGTAAAGCCGTTTGTCCCATATCTATTGTGCCATGTATAAGAACCCTAGAAGATATGTGACATTATCTTTCCAGGCAAAATTGGTAGGACCTTTCGATCTTGATAAGAGAAATTCTATGGTACTGATATAATTATTTAGTTCAGAAAATTCCGATAAAATACCTCAAATAAATGAAAAAATAATTAAATTGCAGCCAATTATATAAAGTGAGGATTATAGGGTGTATATTTAAAAAAAAATACAAACATATAAATATTGGTTTTCATATTTTAAAACGTGCATTGTCTTAGTGCGCACGCAGTATTAAGGGGTTTATTTAGGTGTCTTAGATTAAAAAATATTGTTTAAGATATTGATATGTCTTTAATATGAACTAGCTTAAATAAAAATTAAGGAGAGTTAGCCTAAAAAACAAACTAAGAAATATTTTCGACAATTTTTATCAGATTTTCAGTATTCACAAGTACTAATAATATATTATACCTATTAATAAATAATATAAAAAATGTAAATGCATATAAAAGGATGGTATCCATTTTTACTTTCTTACCTTCCCTTGAAAAGAGGAAGTATTATTATCGTTAAAAATATATTCGAATTTGAGGTTTTAATGGACGTCACCATTTCATGACCCACTGAACCTGAAAAAGTTGTTTGCACGTTGCCGTCTGTCTGTGTGTCTGTCTGCATATTTGTATCTCCGACCTAAAACTGAAACCATTTTACCAATCGTGCTAAAGCTTGGTATTTAGGGTTTTCATAAGATTATTCCGAGGAATTTTGAGATTATGTATTTATCCCTAAAATTAAAGGTATTACACTTGAGGTCAAAAAGAACAAAATGCTATGTTTTAAGAATATGCTCCATTTTGATTGAAATTCTTATCCATAGACGGTTTAACATTGCAAACAAACTGGGGCATTTCATTTTTATGAGAAAATGACTTAGATGATACTTTACCTATGCGGATTCATCCAACTTTGATCACATATCTTCGATATACAAATTAACTCACGATTGTAAACTGTAAAGTTATAACTTTAATATTAAATACATTTTAATTAAACCAATAGTTACCGAGAAATGAGCAAATATATGTTCTAAATGGGGGTACTCAAAATGTGAATTTGATTGTTATGTTCTTTGGTGAAAGGAATGGTTATTTTTTTTCTCAATATAATTTTATAAAAGTGTATATTATTTCATTTATGCTCTTTTGTGTAATATTACTCTCGTTTTCCCACCATGCTTTTGCAGCGATGTATATTATTTGATTTCACGTACCATATGTTTAACAACAAATATCTTCATTTTTTAGATAAAGGAACAATAAAGTGTTTGCGGCGCAGCGTAACATTAATTTTAATATAATGCAGCATAAAGTATACGCTTAAATACTGATTGTATTTTACCAAAAAACACAAATATAGCTATAAAATATGTATGTACTATTCACAATTTATTTTAATATATAAAATCATTAGTTTCAAAAACTACACACTTATGTCCAACATGGATATTTCTCTATAAAAACGTAGTGAACAACGTGGACACTATTTTTTAAAGTGAGAATACTATCCAAATTAATATATATATATATATATATTCAATTATAATATTTTATTACTCATAAAAAAGCACTAGTAACATCTTCATAATCTTGTAAAAGACAACCGAAGCTTTGCTACGCACCTGACGAATATGTAACTGATATTTTATTCAAGTTTCTCTGTTTTAGTTTTATAAAGTAAGTTTCACTTACAATCAAACAGTTTCCTTGTCAGCGGAATGAATTTATGAAATTATGTGAACGTCCAATTCAACAAAAAAATAAAATACGAAATTTTATCGGTCTTGCTTGGTCGTGAGTATCGCAATAAAATTTAGATAATTTGAAATTTTAATTATGTTTATATCCGAAGCGTTGGCTTAGTTACCTAAGAGTTGCTCACGATTCACGGGGGAACTTGAAATTATAATCCGGTTTTGAGCACCCTGAATGATTTCACATATGTTATTTTGATGTAGTTTTTCCATACGCTCTTTCTTTATGATTTTGGTATGTTTAATTACTAAAGCTATACATTTTCTAAAACTATATTCATAAATCAATTCATGTTATCTGAAGTTGTTACTTTTGATAGATAATACCGATACCAGTGAAATAACATAAACAATATATTTAAATTCTATCAAATTAATTTGTTCTTAACTATCCTCACCCCTATCCCATGGATCAGCTAATTGTGTGGCACCCGAGTGAAATATATATTTTTAAGTGAATTTTGTAATTGAATCAAGAACTCTCTTTTGATCTACATGTGCAGTGGCAGTGATTATCTGTTGCATTCTGGTAACTACTCGCATTCACAGTGCTCACCTGACACTGTTTTAAATGCCACACGTTTCTTAGTAGTATGTATCAGGAGTTCACGGTGGTGTGTATTGGTACATAGAATTACCATTTGCTCGCCGACTAATTTCAATATTTAGCACTATCTATCTCTGTGAAAAGATATTTTCATAGACGAAATAAATAAAACTTGGTTACAAATAAACCTTATTTGATGTTGGGGAAGCATTAAATTTGAACCGAAATTTTAAAATTTAATCATAGCTATTAAAATAATTACAAACTTCTTACTAGTTTCTCGAAAATATGTATATTCACCCCTTGGGCCAGAGACCTTAGAATATTTACTGTCCAGCCCTTTCAGCATTTTTTTTTCTAAACCTTAGATGATGTCATTAATAATCTTTGTTTTAAATGTACCGCGAAACTAAGCCCAATGACTGACATTGACTAATTGAACTCGACACCCAAAACCAAGGATTTTTTTCATACTAAATCACATTTTTACTGAAACCTTTGTTGTTGCTCTAAGTCTAACTACTCGTCTGGGCCATACGCATTTAATTACACTGATTGGTTAGGGATAAGAAGGGTAACATGTTATAGGAAATGTAAGAATTTGTTTAGAAAATTGGGAAGTAATTTAAAAACTATTATCCTTTGTACATTCAGCCGAGATTAGAGCCCAAGGCCCCTTTCATCGGAAATCCAGACTACATTAGTCCACCATTACAGGTGGAATTTTATCACATGTATATGTAATATCTGTAATACAGTAGAATATGGGTTGAAAATTCCTCAAAATTTAATTTTTATTGTATATAAATCTATTAGAATACCATTACAAAGCCTAAGTATTGTAAAAACTAAAGCTATAACACAAAATACGGAGCAAGCGATTCCATAAATGCCTGTCCATTTTATGATTTTATTAGTGTATACAATTCCTAATGCCATATACTAAGTAAGTGGTAACATGAGTTTCCTGTTTTTTAATAACGGCTTTCCTATGAAAATTAGACGGTACCAAATAGTTTTATTTATACTTTATATCTTTTATTGATCTTGAAGCTCATTGCTATACATTTAGAGCTTTATGTGACATTTTAATTTATTTTTATTTTGTATGAAGATTTTGTAAATAATTATAAAGTAATTTCACAGCGGTTAATATAAAGCTAATTAATAGTTTTATTCTTAAGATTCTAAGCATCTGTTCTCGGCATAGTCGAAAAATATATTTGATTAAATTAGTGCTTACTGTTTTAAAGTTATGAATTGACAAGAGAATGGGTGTTGTATTTGTTTTAGAATTAAGTTAGTGCATAAGTGATGTTATAAGATTTTAGAAATTGCAGGATTGATATTAACACCCTTAAAATTTATCGACTTTTTTAAAATTGCTTATAATTGATACATTTTTATTTAATTTTAAATATATATTAACTGAGAGATTTAACATGTACTTTCTAAACACAAATACTATACATTTTGCCTCTAACGCATTAGTCTATCCTTTAATATTATACGAATATAATTTATGTTTATTATGATAATGTATTAGGGATAAGGAGTATAGAATTTATGGAAAACGTACCTGCATTTTCACGTAGGTAAAGTGGACAATTAGTTAGGGAAAAATCTCCTCCCTACACATGAACTGGGATTCCAAAACCCCGACAAACTGAACAAAACGAGCCTGGTGTCTAGACCACAAGCCCACCGGTGAGGGCCACAAGGTTAATAAGGACATATCTTCTTCAGTGGCTGCATGGTATAAGATGTCACTGTTGCAATAGACTAGACTGCCGATGACAGGGAGATCGGGGTTCGAATCGAGTTCAAGTGCACTGAACGTGGTTTTCCCTAAATGATTTTCCACTCCCACTCCACGTAAATAGGGGTACAATTCCTCTAATATTCAATCTTACTAATCATTAGATCATTGTAGTAATTAATATAAAATATACGTATAATTTGAACAGGCAGTAAGACGTAATTCTAAAATAAATCAGCACATGATGTAACTTATAGACTAACGTAATGCTACATACCGAGCCCCAACATTTAGACAATCTAATAATAATATTTAGCACCGCGTCTTACTACCCGTTCGGGTTATACGCTTTAAGTACTAATTACTCTAATGGATTAGATAGAATTTATGGAAAACGTACCTGCATTTTCACGTAGGTAAAGTGGACAATTAGTTAGGGAAAAATCTCCTCCCTACACATGGCCAGGATTCCAAAACCCCGACAAACTGAACCAAACCAGCCTGGTGTCTAGACCACAAGCCCACCGGTGAGGGTCACAAGGTTAATAAGCACATATCTTCTTCAGTGGCTGCATGGTATAAGATGTCACTGTCGCAATAGACTAGACTGCCGATGACAGGGAGATCAGGGTTCGAATCGAGTTCAAGTGCACTGAACGTGGCTTTCCCTAAATGATTTTCCACTCCCACTCCATGTAAATAGGGGTACAATTCCTCCAATATTCAATCTTACTAATCATTAGATCATTGTAGTAATTAATATATAATATACGTATAATTTTAACAGGCAGTAAGACGTAATGCGAAAATAAATCAGCACATGATTTAACTTATAGACTAACGTAATGCTAAATACCCAGCCCCAACATTTAGACAATCTATAATTTGCATACAGGACGAACCTGTATATCCCATGTATAGTAAATGTATTTGCAAGTTCACCCAACCAAGATTCGAACCTCGATCTCCCCGTCCTCAGCAGTCGAGCTCAACACGACAAGCGCGTTAGCCAACTACACCACAGAGGCGGGTTAGACAATCAATAATTTGCATACAGGACGAACCTGTATGTCCCATGTATAGTAAATGTATTTGTCAGCACTTCCAGAAGCTGTTCGTGGGTTCAAACCCAGGCTGGGTTGACGAATTTTTACAGAGCGATGAACATCCGCAGCACGACTCCCTTCGGAGGGGAAGTAAAATTGTGGAACCTGAGAGGTATGTGAAGATAGGCACCTTCGTTTTCACTCATAGATACTATCGTGTGCTGATCTAATCATTCGGTTTAGTATGTCCACGTTATGTACCTGTAATAAATAAAATAAATAACCTCAATAATATAACGAGGCTCCGCTAAAATTTTGCAAACCACTCTAATCCCTCATCAAAGCTGATGACATTTAATAAATAATATTTTTTAAAAGAATAACAAAAAAAACCTTTGCCTGCAGTTTTAAATGGGATGATCTACATTTACATCATGATCCCACTTTGGTGTTATAGCGAAACAAATCGAACATACACATCGTACGCAGTATGAATTTTGAGTAGGTTTGATTCTACAATACTTTGTTCAATCTAGAGTATTTCCTCCAGAGCTACAATTTCTTGTGTGTATGCTCTGTGAAAGTAAAGCAGTCACGTTGTCACTACGTGAAGCAATCAAGCACGTTCTATATCTCGGTCGAATCGGTTGCGAATTACTGGAAAGATCGCCTGAGCACCTTCTTAGATCGTGGAGAGAAACACAATTATGTCCTTGCATTAAGTCTTACTATCCGTCCGGGATATTCCCATTCAAACGATATTTATATTATTACTTTCTCTCGATCTCTTGAAGAGAGAAGTATTGTGATCATAATAAAAATCGGACTCAAGATTTTGATAAATGTCGACGTTTCATGACCCAATAAAACACAACAAATTGTTTTCACGTTGCCGTCTGTCTATCTGTCCACTTGTTTGTATCTCAGACTAGAGCTGAAACCGTCCTACCGATTAGGCTAAGACTTGATATCGAAGGTAGTCATAAGATTCCCCCAAGGATGTTTTTTGTGATTTAGATATGTAACTCCAACATTAAGGGTAGTTTACTGAGGGATAAAAAGAAAAAAAATTAATGTTCTCAAATTCCACTTTAGCAATTTTGATTACAATTTGAAGACATTGTTTGACATAGAAAATAAAATGGAAGTTTTCATTTTCTCGTGATAATGACTCTTTAAGCTGAAATTTCCAATTTTGATCAGATCTCCGAACTATATTGAGATACGAAATAACTTATCATTGTATTGTACAATTGTAGCACTATTAAAACTAAAAAATATTTTATTTGGAATATTTATTTATAAAACCAATAGTTTCTGAGCTATAAGTACATAATTATATTAAATTTCTTGTGCTGATCTTTGAAAACGGAAATTGATTTCTGTGTTCTTTGGTGGATAGAGTTGTTCCTCTTTCTTCATTGTTTCTATAACAATATAATTTATTTAATCTCTTTCTTTGGCGGAATGTTTCTACAACAACATATACTATTTATTTCTAAAAAATCATATTAGTTTTTATTAAATATGTTTACTTTAAGACACAAGAAAGAGAAATCTGTGAGATGCACCGTAATTTTTTTATATAGCATCACGTCTTAATATCCGTTTTTGTTCCATACATATGTACTAATTACACTAATGTGCTAGGGATGAGGAAGGCTGAGTTTAGAAGATGTTTATCCACTTGTAAGAAAAAACACCCTCAGTACATCCGGCTAATGTTTAAATCCCAACATCCACATCATTGGCAAACCAGAATAAACGATCTCTACGTTTAGTCTGCATGACCACCAGTGTGGGTCATACCACTATTTAATCTGGTTTTTAACCTGAGGTAGTTATTCAAGCTTTTAATTCAAAGGTATATTCAATATGCCATCAATACATGTGTTTATTATAAAAAATGCTATATGAACAAAAATTAAAAATCTTTATATAATTGATAGTATTAACCATAAATAAATTGGTGAAAAATTGACTTTATTAATGGTCAATATGTTTGAGTCATCGGGTTTCAGACAGTGACTAATATTTTCTGAAAGGCACATGCATTTCAACCCTAATTGTGTAAAAGTTTACTATACCCGTTTTTTAGCAACTTTAGGGATATTAATAGTTGTTCGTCACTCACTATAAGTGTGGCCACGGTAGCTAATGACTCTATCCATGTTAAACATCTGGAGTAACATAAATAAAATATATTATTTTCTGAATCAATTAACAATTCATTGAATTATAGGATTAGACCTTCACCAGTGGGAAGTCGCACAAAGGCATCAGTCACTTCTAATTTGATTTTGCCGGCGACTTCGAATTCTTAAATCGATCAGCTGTGTCTTGAAGTGTTTTATTTTGAAATTGTTTCTTTCTCTTTCTCTCTTTCCACTCTAATGCGGGTACACTTCTCCTAAATTAACTTATAGTAATCCATATGCCATTAGTATAACCATTTGAATTTTAAAAACAAGCAGTCAGACGCGAATATTGAAGGAAAAGTCTAAAATGTAAATGCTTTCTCATTGCAACCAGCCCTACTTCTCAAATACAAAATGTTGTTACATCGCAACAGAAGATGTTTAGTAATTATAAACTTAGTTGCTTCTACGTATAAAATAGGAAAGGCTTTGCAAATTACCAGCCTTACTTAAAGCGGCAGTTTGTAGCAACGTGTTCACGCAATTACGATAAACATTCGCCGCGTGTTTATGAACGGCAGCTTTTTACACGCGAGTTTGAGAATGTTAGAGCAGCCTGTCCTGTATTACAGTGCTGCAAGAACAGTTGCATACACGCAAGGCTGCTACTTGTTTGTAGGGGAGGGGTAATCGTTTGGGACGTGTTTCGCTTGTGTTGTAGTAGTACTGACATTTACAAAAAAATTTACTGTTTGAGGCCACTTATTATAATGAGCGTCAGATTATCTTTAGAATTCCTTAAATAAATATTAATTTATTTGTAAATATTATTTTTTGGGGTTTAAATGCTCAAAACTATGCCCTGGTAGCCCCACAGTGTCTGACATAAAGTTAGGTCTAACTCGTAGTCATGTAATGAATCTTGCTAATTAGTATTACCTGTGAGGGGTGTAGAATTTTACTGCTGTAGCCAACATTATTTTTAATATGAACGTTTTCTCCGATGTCTTAACTAAGTTAATAGCGCGCTTGCCTATTGAGCTAAAAGTTTGGGGTTTATTCCTGAAATGTTTGAAAATATTATCATCGATGATAGTGGGTCTTCCACGTTTAGTGATAATTTAATGACAGGAATGAGTTGTGTGTCTCTTAGATAATTAAGTATATTTGTAAAAGATGTGTTTAATGTTTTAGTTTGTTCAGAAACTGCACGTTAAATACCTTAAATTTACAGTGATATAAATGCATATAGGATATAATCGATTCAAACTAACTTTATACTTATCCGACTGCTAAATAAATGACAAGAATAAATTGAAAAATTGTATCTAATGTTCAAATTTCACTAACATTGACCGCTGTCTATATAAAGTGAGCTACTTCCTTACTATAGTATGGGTGTTGAATTTATAATTAGTGAATAGTGCATCAGCATACTGTACCAAAGGTCTCGGGTTGAATTACGGTGGCCAGGTATTATTTTAATACTCTCATTAAAAAGATAAAAATACTTTGAGAAGTTACTTCATCTAAGAGTACTTCAAATTGTAGATCTGGTTACAGTAATTGATAGTTTATATATTTGATAAACAATACTTTATACACCTTTAACTTTTCAAAATAAAAGTTTAAAGAACACAAAGTATTGCACATAAAACACTTTTATCCCAAACAACACATATCGATATGCCATGAATAATATATCGCATGTGGAAAAAACAGCTTTGTAAAAACTTCATTTTTTTTAAGTTTAATAATTCAAACTCAAGTCACCTAGTTCAATGTTTCAAGGCCAAATCTATTCCAGGCCACTCATACTTTCGTTCAGCTCTGATCAATACTTGACCGCTATTACTCGTCCATCAAATGAGAGGCACTGGCATAAAACTCGCCGAACGTTGAGAACCGAGTTTAATTAAATGTGTCCCTTTATATAAATATCGCCATTTTTCCAGTGAGGGTAGGCCTACTAATAATAGTGAAATAAATACTCATCTTGTGAAGCCTATTGAATGTAATTTGGCACACCACTACCCGAGTGAATGTATTATTATACTTTAGTAATAATTATTTAAGAATCCACATCGGTGGTCGCATGGTCTGACGTAGTTAGGTACATGGACCCTCGGGGGTACACAAATACATCTTAGGGGGCACGTAATATATATATATATATATTATTATATATTAGAGTTGGGTAGAATCCATTATTTTACAAATCTAAATCTCGAATCCGAATCTCCAATTTACTTTGAATCCCAAATCTTGAATCCGAATCTTCGAAAAAATTATGAACATAAGAAAAAATATAAATATTATTGAATAATAGAAAGTACAAATAATAACTAAATGTTAATATTAGTCCTTATAAATCATTCATTATAACATTCATACAATACAGTTAAGTGTTAAATTATTGGTCTAGGACCTGATTGTTTAACTTGAACTATAATTATAATGGTTATGACCTCCAATAAGCAGTATTAACTATCTAAAACAAATTTCACTTAAAAAAATTATTTTTTTAAGGATGTTAATCTCGAATCAGAAATTTTCTCGAATTTTCGAATCTCGAATATCTTTAAGGATTCGAAAGTCCCATCTATAATATTATATATTATGAAAACACTGAATCGTCAGGACAAGGCTTAGGGCTTGCCACAAGAGACCTTCACGTAACGACATGCGGTCTGGGAGCACTATTTTTTTATCTCTCCCTCACCCCTTCCTCCCTCTCTCTATCCTCGATGTAGATTATAGAATAGGTACGACATTCATTATGTACAAACAACGTTTGGGGTTACAAAGTTGAAGATACTGGGAGTACGCAAACAAAATGGTTGGATACCACTGGACTAAACCATCACTATCACGTTAGACTGAAGTGCTAATAACGGGGATATTAGTGTTCAAAGGCCGGTTGAGTGTAATGAAGTTTTTTTAAAATTGATTCCCATTCTTCCTTCACGAAAATTTGGGTACATTTCCTTTAAAATGTGACTTTACTTCTTCCTATTCTATTAGGAGCAATTAATAGATGCGCATAGCCCGAACGGGCAATAAGACGCGCTGAAAAAATATATTAAATATTCATGATCCACACTGGTGGACATGTGGACCAAGGCGTTGTTCTAGTAGAGTCTGATTTTCTGGCAACGTGAAAGTCTATTATAGAATTCAGATTGTGAGTATCAAGATGTTTTTGATAGATTATTAAAAATAATGGTAGTTATAAAAATAAAGAAGCCTTTTTAATTTTTTTTATTTATAGCCCGCAATCAAGGACAAAATATTATTATAATGATCATACAAACATTGTTAGTGTTCGAGTCTGTTTTGGTGCAGATTATTTCTTATCTAATGCAAATCAGGGGTTTAAACAAACTCAAGGTTATGGGGTCAGAAGAAAACAGGTCACAGGTTAAACTACATTGATTTCATTTATCTATTCCAAAGTCATAAATAACTTTTACATTGCCACTTTCTGAAAAATAAATGTACACATTCCAACGGTCACCCTCGTGGTACACTAATACGTGTATGATTGGGGATTAAGGAAGTGGACACGTACGTTTGTTTGTAGAGTGGTTTATAAAAAGTGAGGTAAAGAAGTTACACTTTCAGTTTAGATGGTTAGTTACAAAGTTAGAAGGTGCAACGAACTACAAACACAACAGTCTTGCTAGACCTCCTAGTATCTAGTATATTGATAACCAGTATGTCACCCCAAACACTCAATTGAATTGGTTCCACCCATGGTACACCATCGATCTTTCTATTATACGAGCTCTGAGGATGGTCCAACTGGTAGTGAACCACGGGCTCCCGCGTTACTAGCTTTTCCATCTATATCAGTGATATTCAATCTGGAGTACGCAAATATATTTTAGGGGGTTGGTAAAAATTAAATAAATGGTACGAAACACCGCACGGACTTCCTCACTATATTGTTTTAAAATGGATATATTTACTCAAAACGTATAATATATGTGAAACGAAATAATATACACTATCAAAACCAAGCATAAACTGAACTATACTTACGTAAAACATTTTTTGAGTCCCGGTTTTAAATTTTATAATTTTATGTTTAAAGAATGTTCTCATATGTATGTTTGGACTAATAAAAAATGATCGATTTTGGGTCCACAAGGCTCAACACTTTGTATTAAAATTTCGACTTCCTGTTACAATTCTAACATTTTATTAGGAGTTTCACATCTTCAGGTCATCGAAGTTCTATTCAATTCCTCATTTATAAATTACAACCAATAAAAAAATCTAAATTTTGACTATAATTGAGTCTAAAACGAAGGAGATAGATCATTGTTGTACAAACATTTCTCCTATGACGTAAAAGAAAAAATAAAACTTTTGAGAGAGTTACTTATATTTAATTACTCTATGGCATTACAGAATAATTATTGCGTTAAAAGTTAAGTGGTATCTCTTTACAACTAAAGGTCACAAAATTGTATTGATATATTTGCCAATATCTCAGAAACTGTTGGTTTAAAAAAATATATTTCTTATAATCCTTTTTTATTTTTAATATTACTACAATTTTGCAATGATAAGTTATTTAGTATCTCAGATAGTTGTGGAGATTTGGAAATTTTCTCCTCTGTAAAGTACCCAAAAATTCATTTTCTAAAATAAATGGAAACATACATTTTATTTATAATCTTAATCAACGACTAGATACGAATTCTAATCAATACCGTTAGAGCCGATTTAGAGAAAGTCGATTTCTTACCTTTTCATTTGTTAATAATCTACTCTTAATTTTAGGGTTAAACAGACACAGAGAGAGACGGAATTGCAAAACAACTTTTTAGGGTTCGGGGGGTAATGAGACGTCGACATATTACATCAACATTTCAGGTTAGACTTCTTTTTACGGTCGCAATACTTTACCTTTTGTGTTTAGTGTAGGGCTATTTATAATACAAATACTTTACTTGAAACATATTTTTATAAAACCAATAACTTTCAAGATATAGTTTTATAAAAACATGTTTCAAGATATACGCCATTATATATATATATATATATATATATATATATAAAAAAAATTGCGTATATCTTGATCGTTATTGGTTTTATAAAAATATGTTTCAAGTCAAAGATTTGTATTATAAATAGCACGCAATTATATATATATATATAAAAATTGCATATATCTTGAAAGTTATTGGTTTTATAAAAATATGTTTCAAGTCAAAGATTTGTATTATAAATAGCACGCAATTATATATATATATATAAAATTGCATATATCTTGAAAGTTATTGGTTTTTATAAAAATATGTTTCAGGTAAAAGATTTATATTATAAATAGCCCTACATATTTACAATGATAAGTAATTTCATATCTCAAAGAGTTACGGAGATATGATAAATAATAGGAATGTAGGCATCAGACCAGAAGCCTTAAAGTAATTTAGCCGAAATATTGAAGTAGCCATTTTGTTTGGAATATTTATAGAGATTCGTAATTGAAATGTAATCAAAATCTTTAGAACCGATTTTGAGTAAATCCATTTTCTCTCTTTTTACTCTTTATTAAACTACCATTAATTTTAGGGTTAGATACCCAGTCCCAAAAATCCCTTGGGGCAACATTATGAAAAGCATAGATACCAAGTATTAGTTTGATCGGTAAAATAGTCTAGGCTCTAGTCCGATGTACAGACAGATAGATGGCCAGACGGAAATTAAAAACAACTGGTGGACCCTTGCCTTAGGAGGTGTGAGATAATGCTTAGTTAGCGGTTATAAGCTAAATTGAGTATGTACAGTCTCTTCCTGACTTCCATCGAATATGCTGGGCTGTCAGAAATATGATCTATTAACTCCATCTTAATAACTTGCTCCGGGGTTCAATCCTCGGTCACGTCAAAGATTTATCTGATTACCAAACCCTTCCTTCACCTCTGACAAGACATCTTGTGAATGTGGGGAATGCCAGGCCTCCAAGGGTAGTAAGACGCGGTGCTAATAATAATAATAATAATAATAATAATAATAATAATAATAATAATAATAATAATAATAACTTGCTGCCCTTCCGTATCATATTAAAAAATAACACATTTTTAAACTATTTTATCCGAGGTATTTAACAAGAGCTTACTGAAACACCTAATTATATCAGAAAAAGACTTTAAAAAATCACTTAAAGTTAGAACTGACACAACACCCAGCTCCCTGGCCGTTAATAGCTAGTTCATCAGTGTTAAAGGGTAAACCCACGTTTCACAAATGATACTTTTTTCAGCCATTCTCGTAATCGAACGTGGGATCCTTAGATTTGTAGACAGACATACTACCAACTCCACTAAGTTGTCGGATCAAACGTAATAGATATAACATAAATTGAAAATATTATACAAAAATACTTATTTTAGACTTGCCTTGTGGCTTGAGGCGTTAGAATGGCATTGCAATTTAATATAAGTGTTTTGAATACAATTCCCACACTTTATTTTAATTTTAGTTTTTACATCTTCTCTTTATGCTAGTATGGTTACATTTACCATAAGGTATCATACCAACCCATAGCGAGTTTCTGATTACAAATTGTTTTCCTGAGGCTGTTTTAAAAATGTATTTCACTATGGCTTTCCAGTTTTATATATATATACTAAGTTAAGTTCCTTTTCTTTCAATATTGATATTTTATCTATGTGTAAGTATGAGTGCAGAGTCATAAAAAACAAACAAAAAAAACACACATTTGTTGTAAAATGAGTTTATTTTAATTATATATTACTTATTTATAAAAAAGCAACCAAATGAGTGATACATAAATACCCAAAAATTATTAGAGTCCAGATTAATAAAAAAATATTCAAAACAAAGATTTTTAGCGAATGAACAAAATTGTGATTTAAAAAAAAAATGCGATAAAATATATTCTTATTTTATCCTGGCATTTTGTTTAATGTGTGCCTTCTTTAACTAACGTATTGAGCAAAAAAGTTAATTTTAATTAACTCCCTGAATAATTTTGATTTTATTTAATTTCACAAAATAATAAACTAAATATATATTTGCAATTTATACTATGATGCGCAATCAGTTAATTATTTATTTACTCATTTGTTTTAAATAATTACCTGAAATAAATATAAAATAAAATATAATCAAGGGGGTGGGTGGGTGAGGGAGTGCGAAGAAGATTTTTCCATTATTTAAGTAATGGTTTTTATTTAAAAATAAATTTAATGAAAAATTGGAGATGTTTAGTCCCTCTAGAATTAAGATCTTAAATTTTAGGTTTTATAATTTAAATATAAATTCATTTTTGAGAGATCATTTTCAACGATGTTTCACTGGACATGTAACTATTCTTCGATAATATAAGATGTTTATAAACATAAATCATCAAAATTTCATCAAACAGTCAATTAAAAAAACTAAACAAGAATACAACAAACAATTTTAAGACAATTAGAGATTGTTTTAATGGTTTTAAAATTTCAGAAATATACTATACATAGGGAATGATAAAGCTCTACGATATAGACAGGTGGTGCTCTTGAAATTAAAAAAAAGCACTCACCTAATATTCTAGACGATCTGTGGGTTATTATTATTTAAAATAACATCCTTCTATTTAAAATTCAGCCCACTGCCTTGTCTTGATTCCTTTAGGTGCCCTGCCCTAACTTTACAAGAGTGGTTTGGTCATCTAATTCATTCTCAAAGTCAGATTACATTATTGATATACAACATCAAACAATCAAAGAAACAGTTTAATTGGTGATCATTAAGAGGCTAATGGAATCAAATGAATAGTACAAAAGGCTTTCGTAGTTCCCACAAACAAAACACATAAAACACGCTTTCATATAATTTAAAAAATAAAATTTCAGAGTATATGTGTGTGCTATATTGATTTACTTTTAGAAACTGATTGAAACCAAAATAAAATAAACCTTTTTTATTTGAAAGGTGTTGGTAGAATCCATCCATTTCAACATGAAAAGTTAGTAATAGAGTTATTTTTGTTCATCGTGCGTCTCATTACTCATTAAAGAAATACACATTTAACTATACCAATGGAATATAGATTAGGAATGTAAAATTTATATTGAATGTACCCCACCTTTGCATGAAGGGATCGTGAGAAACCAGTTAGAAAAAAGTTCCTTTAACTTTGTAATAAATAAACACATTTCACAGTCCAGTCAGTCCCTCTTTAAAATGCTGCCGTTTAAACACATGATCATTATAATAATATTTTAATAGGAATATAAATTAATATATAATGATCATTATATTAATAATATAAATATTTCAATGCAATAGTAATGTTAATATAATAGTTTAATAAACGTAATATAAATATTATTAATTTTATACATATTTAATTGTGTACATTTCATATAAATGAATGTCTATTTATACTAAATTTCAGACCCATATATATTACTTTACCTTAATAAAGTTAATTACGCAAAAAGTATAAAATATACATTTTTATTTTTGTTCCTCGTGAACTGTAATGCTCTTAAATAATTGAATCATTATTTTATTGCTTATAATATACATTTGTTAAAATTAGACAATAAATCTTGATGGTTGAATTACCTTAACCAGTTTTACTAACGATGGGGATGTCGGGTTAAAAATAATTGCTGGGTGTATTGGGCGTGTTTTTACTTTCTCGTATCAAGAGAAAACACTGCTGTCGTGAAATAATCTATCTTGAGATTAGTACGAAACTTTAAGTTTTATGTGAACACGAACGCAAAAAAAGTGGATTTTACTAATCATATGTCTGTCTGCCACTGGTCAGGAATTAAAAATAGTTGGATGGATTTAGTTCAAACTTGATATTTAGATATTATAGGGCTATACATCAAAATGCCTTTTTTTACCCTAGCACTTCAATCAAGGGTAGTTTACTGATGAGTGATTTCTTTGAATTCCATATTTTTCAAAATGGCTATGACGATATGGTTTAAAGCGTATATTTGGGGATTGTGTGTTGTATCAAAAAACACTATATACTTATTTTTGGGTAAAAACTTATTAATCTGTTGTTTACTGAGGACTTTATGTAGCCACTTTCTCATAGAAATAATACTCAAGGAGTTACAAGAGAACAATAGTTTTCTTGAAAAACCATAAATTAAATATTTATACAATAATATATATATATATATTAACTAGAACTTCACCTTGTGGCTTTTAGAAGCGATAAGAATAACTCTCTTTTGAATTGGGACAATAATGTACTTCTCACAAGTCAAGTAACCTAAACCTAAACTGTCCTCCCATCTGGTGACAGTAACTTGAACAATAATAAGATTCTAAACAGAACGTGATAAATTATTAAACTTTATGACTGTTCCATCTTGTGACAACAATATTTGAACTATACAATACCAAGACGTAATCTATTTATAAGAGCCCTGCCCTCTAGTAGCAATAACACGCACTACGGAAACATAGTAGTTAGGAGATATAAAGGCATAATATTGAAAGTGTCTCATGACAACAAAATATATCCGAAAGCATTAAAGTCAAATAATACAATTGTGAATATTTAAATGTTCTGCCTCCCCATAACAACAAAATGCTATACTGAAGTAATTAGAGTTATAAAGCACGATACTGGTTAAATAAGTGCCCTCTTCACAGCAGCAGGAATGTAAATTTATTCATGTAACATACTAATAGTTTAAGCACTCTACTTTATTTTATCAAAAATGTAAATTTTAATGTTATAAAGTTATAAGGAACCATCCTAATTATGTAAGCGCTGAGCTTTATCATAACAACAAACTCTGAACCTTTTAGTTAAAAAATTATAATGCACCATACTAATAAGTCAAGCGCTCTGCTTTCTTATTACAACAAAATGTTAATTTATATTTATAAAATTGAGTAATACCCGGACAATAATTACTTAACAAACGAAGTTAACTAATTCTCAGTTAGATGGCCATAGCCTAAGCGAGAGTTCAAACAAACGCTAGCCGCCAAGCAAAGAAACAGAAGCTACGTTAACATCGAGGATAAACTTATAATCCCCAATAAACAAAGTTATATTTAAATCATTGCTAACCATTAGCCACGCTAATACCAAATATAAATCCTGGTCCCTTAATACAAATTTAGATTATATGCCCAAATAGATAATTTAGAAACGATCCCACAATTTAGCCGAGAGGGAATATTGAATAGTTGAAGTCAAACCCTAACTTAAGTATCAGCTCTCACCTCGTGCTTAGCCAATGGTACAATGAGTATCGATACCAACAAAACATTGCCATATATATCGTGCAGACAAAACAATACTCCCACCGTGAGTAGGGGGGGGGGGGGCGAAGGTGTAATAGGAGCGGAAGGGA
>CABFOW010000951.1:31647-75606 GCA_902141385.1 Timema californicum
TTATTATTATTATTATTATTAGCACCGCGTCTTACTACCCGTTCGGGCTATACGCACTTACACTAATGTGTAATGGTAGGGTGATTGTGATATGAAATGGAGGACCTACAGTTTAACGTGGAATCCGAACCACGGTGGAGGCCTGGCATTCCCCACATTCACAAGATGTCTTGTCAGAGGTAAAGGAAGGTTTTGGTATTCAGATAAATCTGTGCCGTGACCGAGGATTGAAGGTAACTAGTAGAATGTGCCAGTACAGTCTAGGTGGAGGAAATAATAACTAGGAGCGCCGAGCCACCTTCACTTGTTTTCCGTGGGAGTGGCTTTCCTCTTGTGCAGAGGGTCAAATCACACCCTCTTTCAGTCTGTGAAGTAGTGTATTTGAGAGGTGTCATGTCTATGTACGCAGGAGATAAGAGTTCAATAGGTCGGGGGTGGGGGTGGGGGTGAAGTATTATGCCATTTGAATCGAATTGTTACTTGTAACTTGTTACATTTATTTTTCAAAAATTTAAAATGTTTTACAAATGCCTCTAACGAATTGGTTCCAAATGGCTTTATTGTGAGTGTTTGACATGACAAATTACCCCGTGTACTTGGTTTTGGATAACAATTCGATAAAGGGTTGTTTACAGATAAGTGATTTTAAAAAAATTGAATTATATTGAAAATGGTTATAACGACTTGGCTTTAAATGTATATCTAGGTTGTGTTTGACATGAACATGATAAATAAAGCTATATACTTGTTTTTTAGGAAAAAGGGGAGGAAAGCAGGGGGAATCTGTTACGGGTAATTTACTGATAACTAATTTTTTATTTGAATATTTAAAAAAATTGCTTAAGGGATTTGGTTCAAAATGAGCATGTGTTAAGTTGGTTGCAGTATAAATAATTATGTAAATTGTTTTTCCTAAAAAAAATTTAATGAATAATTTTTTTAAATTTAATTTTTTTGAAAATATCTTAACATTTTGGTTCAAATTTGGTATCGGTGGACTATTTTAAATCGTCAATAATAATCTAGCCTTATTTATTTAAAATAAATTAATTTAAGGCCTGTACGATAAATTATAGGAAATCTGATTTTTCTAAAATTTACCTTGAAGATTGAATTAAAAATGGGAGTCTGTTAATAGTTTTTCAAGATAGATGAAATACGTTTTTATTTTTACAAATAATAAATAATTTTAGGCCAGTTTACAAATAATTTATTTCTAAAAAATTTAAATTGTTATTAATATATTTGAATAATTTGGTACACCATTTAGATATAAAGAGTGTTTATTGTAATTAACAGGATGATGTGTTTGTTTTTACGAGTAAAACATACTTAAGATTAGTTTACCCATAATCTATTTTTGAAAATTATCTTTGAAGCTATAATAAACAATATGAGAAAGTTTGTGTGATTGTGTTGTACTATTTATTTTTATAAGTGATTTCACACCATCCCTTAGCAAAAATGTGGGTAAACTTCCTCTTAACTTACATCTTACACACATCTTCCCCATTATCATATAGTCTGGATGGGTAGCAAGGCGTATTGGAAAGAAAAAACAAATAAAAAATTATATTACGTCATTTTATTATCTATAATTATTATACTAATGAATGTTGCGAGTTGCTTTAGTCCATCTCAAATAATTGTATATGGAAGGATAACTCTGCTGATGAGATGCCAAAACGTTCTGGGCCCTATTGACTTGTATCATCCACAAAACAAAGCTTTCGACCTTTTATTTTCCTTATGAAATGAGATGCAAGGGTGATGTGTGAGGTTCGTTCAGTCCTTCATCCTTGCGAAAGGTCTGTCGGGACGAATTGCTTTCTGTCTCTTTCTAGATTGCTGCGCAAATCTCGATCTGTGTTATTTCGCCCTGGAGACCACTTAAGACACGCTTTCAACTTTTAACTTGGTCTTCATATTGTAAAAAATAAAAATAAAAAAATAATAATAAATAAAAAAATGTGTTGCCATACATACGGTTTATTTCAGTGAGATTTCACACTAGGAAAACTTTAGGTGCTTCAGAAACAGAGAAAATAAATTAAAAGGTAAAGAGGAATTTGCAATGGCATTTGACTTGAGACATGTGGAAGTTAAGATTTCAGCGTGGAAAAATCAAACTCATTGCGGCCAACTGTTATTGAACGCTGGTCCCTTTAAATAGAAGTAAGAAACCAATCTACCTATGAAAAACTATAATAGACTTAGGTTAAGTATTATAAAATATTGAATGTGGTGAACCTACCTAACAAAATATTGTAGCAATCTTAAATCTATCACAAATCTTACTAACCATATCCATTCCTCTAACGGCATTAACTTATGTTCAGCGATGTCGGCTAACCTCCCCTTACTTGCCTATTAATTTAAGTGTCCTTGGTTCGATTACCAGTTGTGTTGAAGGTTCACTATTGAATTATTTGGTTTTGTTTGCAATCACCAATATTATATTAACTAGCTTATGTCAAGTTGTGATGTACGTTTTCTAAAATTAATTTAATTTCTTATTTAACTCAATGCAATATAACTGTAAGAACAACTGATAGTAACTGATGGTGTTTGTATATGATTAACTATTATCCTCCATTGTCTGGATAGAAAACGATTCAATACTATACTAAACAGCACAGTGAAGGATTCTATAAATCTATTTAAATTATTCACACACCCATGATCACGTGATTTAAGTATTCAGACTCGTAATGTAATATAATATGTAAGAGTTAAAGGGACTTTGTATGTAAAGTAAAAGCTTTCTAGATTTATTTTCTTTGAAGGTATCCGCAACAGTAGCTGCACTCACAAAATAAATAGTTGAATAAAATATATAGATAAACTTTCTAGGTGCACATATGCTAGTATCCCTAAGTAATAATACCATGTTTAGGTGTTTTAGGTGTCTTGTTTGAGAGTTACCCATATGGTTGATCAAGCCTTTAAAGACACCAGACTTTAAATATGAGTGTTGACAAATTAAAATCAGCCTAAGTACGTATGCCTCTTACAAGTTAACGTTTCTTGGTTACCAGAATCAATGGTCACAATGTCAAGTGCGTCAGGCTTTCCGTAGACGTAATTATTTTTAAACCTGTCGAAGATACCCACTTTGAGGTTTCACTAAAACATATGCAATTTTAAACTTTTTATATTTCTTGGCTTTGAACTCAGTTATACCGCTGGTAACGTAATTTAAGTCATTTAATTCTCAACATATATATAGAAGTAACAGAAAATACTCCAGATACTAACACACCCTAAGGTTTACTTACGTAAAAGCTTTCAGCGTGTTATTTTTGTAGGTTTTAGAGAGAGCTGCGCCAGGGATCCTGCAGCACATATTCTCAAGTATCACTAAGTTTTCACTGGTCGGTGGTATAGCTCGCTTGCGGGCTCCCGCCATTTTTTTTTTTTCATTTTTGGAGTTATCCACACTGCTGGCCACTTTGTTTTAAGAAAGTAAAATAATACTACTTAGCACCACGTCTTACTACCCGTTTATGGTATACGCTTAAGTAAAGTTTGATTACGATAGTATTTTTTTACCTGGATGACAGTGCAAAAATAATATGTTTAGATTTTGGGTTGCACCCTTGTAAAATTTACTTTTTTGCTATGAATATAAAGTTTTTTTAATTACCTGTTATATTTCACATTTAAAATAACGCAAGCTTAAGTTTTCTCATCCTATCTCATTATTTGTATCCAACTTAAAATAATATTTTAAACATAATTAAAAGTACTTATTCTTCGTTTTGGAACGTTATTGATTATTTGTAATATAGTACATACATTAATACCTTTTAATACAAGCATTGTATTTACTTGGAAAAGAGAAAATACTTGTCATTTATATATATATATAATAAATTATTACATGATTACTTTATCGCATTTCAAAATATTTAACTGAATAACATATTTTTATCCACTACGTGGGTGTATTATTGTAAAATACTTGTTTCCGTCATGTTCAACCCCATGGTTTAAATTCGTCGGTCGCCATTTTGAAGCTATGTTCATTAGACCTTTTTTTAAAAGTGGATTAAATAATTATTTTTTTAAGTGAAATAAAACGATAGATAAGCCTACTGCCCGACCTCAAATAAATATATAAATAATACTGGCCTAAATTACTAGTGGTTAACAATCACATTCATATTTTACCATCTGTTTTCATGACAGTTATCCAAAGTGATAGATGTTAGCTGTTGGCTTAGGGCTACATTAAGGATTATTTCTAGTAACATAAATTATACTAATTACGCTAGTGGGTTGGAAACTGTGAAGGTTGAATATAGAAGAGCTGAATACACATTGGCGTTGAGGGAGAGTGGAAAACCATTTAGGTAGAAGCACCCCCAGTTCACCTAAGCATATTCCTACCTCAAACTCCTCATCCTCGGGCGTCTAGATCAACACAATACTAGCGCATTAGCTAACTACGCCACCGAGGCTGGTAAAAAGTAAAATAAAAAAATTAAAATACTCAAGGTTCACACTATCAGGTTTTCTAAAATATGTATGCTAATTTATATCTTTTTTCAGTTTCTTGGTTTTTGAGTTGAGTGCACTGGTTATCACTTGGTATAGAACTTCTATCTTTGACTCATCTGTTATCTGTTTCTTTGAATTCCTAGTTATAAATATAAGGTAAAATCAAATCAAGATTGTACCTGCTAAAGTTAATATAAAACAAGAAACCAATCAGAACTCTAATTATTTATCTTTGGATTTAAGATCTTTAAAAAAAACTCTGTAAATTTTCTTTGAAAACATGAATGCCATGCGTTATGTATTTCTTGGTTTTGGAGTTCTCGCGTCTAAAACACACACACACACACAAGTATAAACCCTATCATATTTAGGATATCAGGTTTTTCCAAACATTTATTACCGAAGGAGCCCTTGCACCAGAAAAATAAATGTTAGAGCCTTCATAAGAAATTCTACACTAATACTATGAACATTCAATAATTATAGTTACATTTTTCATGTATAAAAGTATCATACAAACGGAAAACATCAAAAGTTTTGACTGCACCTTTGGAAAATGTCCTTTATTCAGTTTTGCAAAAAATTGTCAATCCTGATTACTGATTCTATTAATTTTATAGCGTGAAAAAACAAATATAGAGAATATTCTAAAATGGCCCACGGAGTCTGAGATCACCATGACGTAGGCCAAGTACTCTGCGGAGCACAGTTTGAAAAACGCTGATTTATATTATGATGATTCTTGAGTCTCTAATGAACCTGTTATATTCTCAAAATTGTATCACTAATAATATTTGGAGATTTTTATAGCTGTACCTGTTATTAATTTTAATTGGATTATTGATAAGAGAAAATCCGTGCCCTGCGTCTTTCGAGCTACCCGCACTAATGAGGTAGGGATGGATATGGTATTATTTAGTGCTAGCGTGGACAGAAGGAATAGATAACCATTTGGGAAAACACATCTTGATACACTCACTGTAAAGCTAGCATTTCAACGCTTGTAATTTGAATGTCTTTGTTGATAGAGCGTAGCTAGGTTATGTTTTGAATTCACCATTTGGAATTTCGTCTTTCTGTTAGGATTTTACTCCGCAATAACTATCAAATTCGTGGGCCAGTTTTAATGAGATTTGATGGGGACATTCTTTGAACATATTCAAAAAATGTATATACCTACATTGTTTTCCCCTCTAGTTATACCTTTTCATTATGGCAGTTTCTCTAAAGGTTTTTAGTTTAATCGCTCATCTCAAGTGATTTGAACTGCATGAACATAATCACGGAGAGAAGAATGAATGTGAAGGATCCCATCATCATTCATATATGAAGGGAAGGATGGATGTGAAGGATCCCATCAGCATTGATACTAAGGAAAGGATGGATGTGAAGGATCCCATCAGCATTCATATGAAGTGAAGGATGGATGTGAAGGATCCCATCAGCATTGATATGAAGGGAAGGATGGAAGTGAAGGATACCATCATAATTCATATGAAGGGAAGGAGGGAAGTGAAGGATCCCATCATAATTCATATGAAGGGAAGGATGGAAGTGGAGGATCCCATCATAATTCATATGAAGGGAAGGATGGAAGTGAAGGATACCATCATAATTCATATGAAAGGAAGAATGGATGTGAAGGATCCCATCAGCATTCATATGAAGAGAAGACAGGATGTGAAGGATCCCCATCAGCATTAATATGAAAGGAAGGATGAATAGTAATAAGCTACATCAGTATTCTCATGGAGAAAATGATGAATGTGATATAAAGAAACCGCACAAGCATTCATATTAAAATACTTAATATTATAAAGAACTGCATCACCACTATCACGGAGAGAACAATAAATACAAAATGAAAAAACTGCACAAGCGTTCAATTTAAAATAATTATAATTATGAAGGAACAGCATCAGACGTATCTGGGTTAAATTAATGAATGTGTCTGGAATAGCATCAGCATAATCATGAAGAGAAGGTTGAATATGATATAAAGAAACTGATTCAGCATTCATCCTAAGATAATTATAAATGTGAAGGAATTGCATCAGAATTATCAAGTAGGAAAGGATGTGTATCATGGAGCTACATCAACATTCATAAGAAGAAAAGGATGAATATGGTGGGAAAGAACTGCATCAACATTCCCAATAGAAGAAGGATTAATGTGCTGTGAAAAACTGTGTCAGTATGTGCAAGGAAAGAGGGATGAATGTGATGTGAAACAACTGCATTAGTGTTAACAAAGAGATAAGGATCAATGTGAAGAAATTGCATCAGCACTTACATACATAGAAGTATGTAGTGTTCTGTAGAAAAACCTATCTAAATGTAGCAGGTTGTGCTAGAACCTCGGCCTCTCTGTGTCAAGAGTCAGTCCCGTGACCCACACAATAAACCCGTACCAGTCGCAAAAAATAGGTGCATTGTCTCTGGACTCCCTGATCTTCACCGAAGTGAGTCTACTATCTCCTCATTTCCTTCACGTGCTCCGAGGATCAATAATGCCTTCTTTATCAGACTTTATCTCACTTTACACCCAACTTTCTCCCCAACGTACCTTTCCCCTGATAATTTCCTTCGCTCGCCATCAAGATTAGCTGAGTAGGAGTGCATGAAAATGCAGAAACATAGTTTCACACACTATCGTGAATTGGCTCTAGTTTATAATTAACTGGCTTCAATATAAAACATATATATTTGCCTACATCATCTCATATAATCTAGTTTTAATCTCTCCGCACCACCATTAAAATAAATCAAGTTCTCATGCCTAGTCCCACCTCTTTCAGATTAGAGAGTCACGAATTGAAAACACTGCCTTCCTTGAGATAAAAAATAATACGCATGAATTAGAGAGTTTAAAATTCATTTTTAACTTGGAGCTATGTATGTCTTAGAAATGCCATATGCGATTAAAATGTTTGAACCAGGCAGAAAATTAAATAGCAAGAAATAAAAATATAAAGAAAAAATTTATTAAACCAACAGATTTTTGTGAGATCTCATCTCGGTTTTTCAGGTAAACAAGTACATTTTATTTTATGTTAAGAATCTCATATATACCTTATACTTAATTTACTAATATTAATATAATTATTTAATATGTTATTTGCTTTAAACAAACAGTAAAAATTGCAATAAAATTACATATTCTTTCACTAAAAAACAAATGAGAGTTATTATAAATTGTTCCAAAACCAGGGATACCAATAACTGTAAGTCCTAGCTTTGTTCCCCAATGAATCATCCCCCCCCCTTCTAGGTGTTTTACATAAAGCAATTCATGAGAAATCTCACCCCTACGGGGTTTGAACCGTTTTTGAGATGGCTGTGCATTGCTTTAAGGTATGACGGCTTACATATCTGCTTTCATGTATACGTATGTCTATTCATGTGATCTGGAGCTATTACTATTATTAGATATAATACATCTTTGTAGTGTTACACTAATAATACAGTAACATGTGATCAATATTTACAAAAAAAAAGTTATATTTTTAAAAGGTTCTCCGACTATCCAGTCATAAAAAATGGATATAGATAGACATATCACCGACTGTTTTAAGGCAAATTGATGCGGCTATAGCCTTAACTAGCAAATATAATAGCTTGACTATTTAATCTAAAATTATTAGTGACAATTTAAATTCAGGAAATGAAAATATTTGAGAGAATAACTTTATTGACATTAACACGCAGGAAAATGAAGAAACCCCTAATTAGAAAAGAAATTAGTACATCTTGTGGTTGTGTTAAATAAAAACCACAATCTTTGACAAAAACACGGTCAGTACTGTCGCACATAGAGCAGTTCTTACATTAAAATATTAATACACCCTACTTCTCTTGCCCATGGGCAACGCGCGAGATAAAAACATTTATAAAATTTTAAACAAGAATCTATTTTCTTCCATTGATATAATTTATTTGTAATTATCAATGAAAAACTGTGTTTTAGATTCGTGTATATATATAATGAACGAGTGGGTAACTTTAATAAATGAAATAATAATAATAAGTTCCAGTGAATGAAAACCATATAAATACGAATAAATTATGAAATAAAGTTAATAACTATTAATTTAATTTATAACCTCAAAGCACGAGTGTGTGGCATGGAAAAATGAAAACATGGAGAGATACAGGTAGTAAATTACAAACAGTACTTACATAAAATTAGTTACAGTAAATAGTTAAAGTAATAATTACAAATTTATAATTAAGCTTTCGGATACATATGGCTATATCATTAAAGTCTTACAAACTGCCAGAAAATATTATAGAAGAGAACACCCAACGTGGAAACAGGTACGGATCCAAAAATAAGTATTAAATTATTTTAGTTACTTCATTAGAGATAAAAGTAAACATAACTCATTGACTAAAAGACACTTTAGGTATTTATAAATGCAGTTATTTATCTTGGATATTGCCAGAATTGTTGAGGCATTGGACTTGAGATGACTACCAATTATTTACAAGAAAATTTAGTTTAAATCTCAGTGGGTGCATAGTTTAATCTTCAGGTGGTGGGGAAGAATATGGTATATGGGGATGGTAAAATCCCTTAAAATAAATTTCAAATTTGAGCTAGAATCTCGTGGAAATAATATACATGTATTTTTTAATATGTATGATAAATATAATTAATTTATCATGCATGTATCCAAATATGAAATTATTTTAAATACACTTCTCAGTTAAATGACTAAATTTACAAATAAATTGGTTGTTGTCAAAGCACTTAATTCATTTGAAACATTCCCAGATGTTGGACATGCTGATGCTCACGACCAATTAGAGTTTTAATTACTTCTTCGATTGGAGTCAAATAAGATAAAGTCTCGAAAAAGAGGACCAACACTCTTGAAACACCAACTAATAAATAATACACATGTAAATATTTAAACTAGCAACATATTTTTAAGATGTTAAGCTCGGCCAATCAAATTAAACTAGCATAGCTAGAATATTATATGTATTACTAGCTGTTGCCCGCGACTTCGTTCGCGTTTTCATTTTTTTTAAATAACTCGCGTGCCACCTATTGTAAAATCCGGAAACTGAGGGTAAAATGACTTATGTTGTTACTAAAAAAATCCTGTCTTATTCCTTGCCTACATCATAAAGGAAACTTCTGTGCAAAATTTCAGCTTTCTAAGTCCAAGGGTTTGGGCTGGGCGTTGATGAGTCAGTCAGTGAGTCACGACTTTTCTTTATATATATGTATAACCTATCCAAACAGTTAAACTTTGTAAACCTAAAGACAGCCACTGAAATAACACACCCAAACCATTGAATGCTGTAAACCATGGCACAGACATTCACTTGTCAATCTGGAAAGCTCACAGGAGAAACTACCGTTTGATTCACATGAAAATTATTACAAACGATATTGTATTTTAGGTTTTGGAAAGAGAAACATATTACTTTCTGTAAGAAAATTCGATTCTGTGCAAAGCTATGAAGACAGCGTTTAAAAATAGAGTAATATGTGAAATACCCGTATTATGAAACTCTTAGCTTGAAGGCAGAAGCCGAGGTTTCTTTTTACATTTTTGACAACAGGTGGAAAGGAGATGTTGCCAATGTTGCACCTGAAATGACCGAGTTTGTTCAAAAACTAACGCCATTATGTTTTATTCATTAAGGATGAAGTTTTAAAGCTGTAGAATGACTTAATTCTTTGTTTGTACAGAAGACACCAATCTTGAACAATTGACCTACAAAATTTATAAAAATCTATTCTTGATCTATAAAGATTAAAGTTAAAATTTAGGTAATTTTTTTATTCATCATGGTAATTTTCTTTCATGGAATTTGTCAAGTTAAAACCCTTATATTCTAATGAAAAGTTAGTTTTTATTACCCTTAATTTTGTCCTAGTAGCACCCTTGGATTAATTACAAACTAACTTCTAATATTGCTATACGTTTAACAAGGAAGGTGGAAAACCTACCTTCATTGGTTCCACTAGGGCCATGGTGTAAATAGTAAGGGCAAGAAATATAACACACTTTAATCGGGCCCATACCTAGGTTTTAATTTCAAATTGGTTTTATTCGATTTGTTAATTACAGTGTCTTCTAGGTATAACATTATTAATATCAATTTTGCTATGATTAGATTCTACTTCAACAAATACTTCACGTTAGGCTAACTTATTAATGGGGTACCAAGCAAATATAATTAATTATTTAAATTAAATATAAGAAATAAGCCCCACAAAAACTATGTAAATGCAAGAAAATGACCAATGGTCATTTCATATTTGGAAACCTACCAGGAAACGCTTTGTCCACAACGTCACCACCAATCATCCGTCATACAAAAGAAAGTTTTTTTAAAGGGATGAGGGTGGTTTGGAATCATGGCAAATGGGTTTCTATTCGAGAATAATAGTGATGCACCCAGTGAAGCATGACCTTCTGACCTTTCCAGCAAGCCTGAGGTCAGGAGAGTTAAAAAAGGACAGTTAGAGTGACGTTGGAAAGAGACGGTTGGGTTGTCATGGGAACAACTCTGCCGGCGTTCAGTGTTGGCACAGAGGGAGCTCAGTGGTTCGGGGGTGTGAACTTGAACACGTGTGCGTATAAGTGTAAGTGCACTCGTAAACACAAGGGTAATGGGATGGAGAGGATTATATTACATATTAGTCATCAGTACATCTGTGCAGCAGCAATGTTTCATGTTATACTTATTAACTACCCATTCCCCAATATTGTATATATATTTATATACTTACACGCCTATATGAAGCACACACACTTATATATATTTATGTGCTTCATATAGGCGTGTAAATAAGTGATCACATTCAAATCATTTCATGACAAGTATTTACTTGTCCAATTTTAAATGCTATGTATGTTTCTTCGTGTGTTGACAAATATATGATACAGTGTATGTTTATAATGGTTTTATAATTTGAATGATAGACGTGTGTATTTCAAATGTTCATATTCACAGGCAAATTTCACGTGTTCTTTAAGATTCAGAGCGATAATTAGCTATTAATTACACATTAATTAACCTTAACTTTAACTGAACGTTCAACACCTTATCTCAATCAGTAGCGTGTCTGTGTACTGAACTATGAGTCTCGGGTTCGATTCCCGAAATGGCCGGATAATTTATAATTGGTAAAATGTGGGTTTCCTCTTTCACAGTGACGAATTAACGGGCGGGGGCTGGATGTTGTGTCTGTTCTATCTTTAGTTTAGTGCTAATATAATCAGTCAGTTCGGCACGTGTACGTTAAATACCTGAAATAAATTAAAACAAAACTTAACACCAAACATGCATTGCTGATCACAGTGTTTAAAAAGTCATTTTCGCAGTGACGGGGAGTTTAGTATTCGAATCCCTTCCAGGTGTGCTTAGGGTAGTTTTCCCCCAAGCGGCTTCCCAGCCTCCTTCACGCTAACGCTGGTTAATTTACTCTGAGTCCATACCTTTCTCATCCTTACTATATTATGGAAGTGTGAATGCGAATGGATACTAGAATGCCGTGGATGTACCTGGGTGCTTATTTGAAAACTTTACACACTAGTCACAATTTTGAAAGTATGACTACATTTACTGTGATATATTTCTCGTCTTATTGAGTTTGTGTTTGTTGCATTGGCGAGGTAATCATCCCCACTTCTTTTTAATTTATTATGTGCATGAATTATATATCTTTAAAAAGCAAGTATATTTTGTTATATTAAGTGGAATTAACATACTAACATTACGGAATCCGAAAAAGTTGGTTTTGGAATAATGTCCAGCTGTACACACACTCTTCTAACGACTAAATGATTTTGTATATTTTTACTATAAATGATGGTTATATACTATTTTAATAATATAAATGTAACTAACAAATATGATATATTTATCATATTCATTAAAGCTATTTAAAAAGCGTTGGAAAACTCAAAATTCATACTTTAAAATTCACATTTATAGAAGGACTAGTTCAGTGTAAAGGCGGCGCTACACATGCAACATTTGCCGAATGCCAAATGTTCCGTCTCTTTGTGAACTACTTTTCAAGTGTTTGTCGAATGAAGCGCACACATCTACACATATGCACCTATTTGTCGAATCTCATCTGTCGGGAATGGTGAACATTCGTGATAGCATGGAGGATGAAATGGAAATGTCCCGTAAACATTATCTGCAACTGATCCACTTCCAACATTTCATTTAACTTGATTTAGACATGTTCTGAAAGTTTCTAATAAGTTTATTTTTTTATTATTTAAGGTATTTAATAGAACAATCTACGCTAAGATGTTTAATACACTTCTATCCATCATATATCTCATTCCTAATATTATGTAAATTATAGGCTGGATTCCGTATAGAATACATTTTTTCATAGAGGACCAAAAATTGCAAGACCAAAGAAATAGGCCACTCTATTTCAACAGTAAGCACAACACTCAACTGACAGACCTAGACACGGATGTGTGAACGAGACAGTCTATTCGAGATAAGGTGAATATTCGTTTCCTTTGATGTGGGTTAGATTACCGACAACTGAAGGGAAATGTTTGTAATTTGAGGAACTATGTCGAATGTTCGGCGAATACCTCAAATACCTCTAAAAATAACAAGATGGTAACCAGGAGTTGTTCTTATTCTCAACATATGCTTATTAGCACACACAATTTGGCTTTTAATTTAATATACAGTAATTTTATTAAATATCACTCATAAATAGATGCTTTAGCCCTAAACAACATTGCGTATTATGTAAAATATACACCAACATAATGTATCTTTAGACTATGACAAGAAACGAAGCCCAAACTCTTAGCTTTGTATACCCCTATTGTCTTACTAGTGGACATATCCGACATCTATAAAAAAACTACTAGATATATTTTAACATATTCATTCTCCAATTCATATGAGCTAGAGCTATGACTTTTAATACATCTTATCAATAGCTATAGAATACATTAATAACATATTAAACTATTATCATTGTTGACCACAAAATATATGTTTTAGAGTTTCTTAGAAGGGTTTAAAATATCCATTCGCAAGAAAATAAACACATCACCGACTGACAAAAGCAAAATAATTAGGGGAAAATTAAATTCAGCTAATGAAAATATTTGTAACAGGAAATTTATTGGCATATACATAAAGAACCATTAGGGGAACTCTAGTTTAAAACGAAATCAGTATCTTACATCTTGTAGGTTTGTTGAATCAGAACCACGATCCATGCCAACAACAAATCCGATACCACTGCACATACAATAGTTTTTTTTTCAAGCACCGTGCCTTACTACCCATTAGAGCTATACGCCTGTGTACTAATTGCATCAATATGTTTGGGATTATGTAGGTTTAGCTTGGAGGAAGTGTGCCTAAATTTTTGTGGAAGTATATTGGAAACATTTAGGAAAAAACACCCTCAGTTCATCCGACAGGGATTGAGCCCCATTCTCCCCGTATCCAGCAGTATAGTCCAACACGAGTGTAGCGCGTTAGACCACGTGGCCATCGAAGCGGGTTACAATAGTTCTTACACTAAACGAAACATTATTAATAAGCCAGTTTAAAACTATTTCATTTTTATGGCAGAGTATTTTAGTAATATTTTTTTACAAAACAAGTTAGGTGTACTACTTTCCTGAGCGTTGAGAACATTTTTTTACACATTAAACTACAACAAACTAATTAGCTTTAAAATTAATCGTCACTCTAAAATTAGGTTTAACCATTTAGTTAATTTTGGTAGCTGCCGACAATTTAAATGAAAATGAAAATTTGGCATAAGTAATTAATTTAAACAATTAAAATAATTCATCTTATTCACCAATAAACTTGTGTAAAGATAAACTCACGATTAGTTGCTTAACCGCAAAATATATGTTTTAGAGTTTCTTAGAGGAGTTTAAAATATCCATTCGTAAGAAAATAAACACATCGCTGACTGACAAAAGCAAAATGATTAGGGGAAATTTAAATTCAGTGAATGAAAATATCTGTAACAGGAAATTTATTGGCATATACATACAGAACAATTAGGGGAACTCTAGTTAAAAACGAAATCAGTATCTTACATCTTGTAGGTTTGTTGAATCAGAACCACGATCCATGCCAACAACAAATCCGATACCGCTGCAAATACAATAGTTTTTTTTTCAAGCACCGTGCCTTACTACCCATTAGAGCTATACGCCTGTGTACTAATTGCACTAATATGTTTGGGATTATGTAGGTTTAGCTTGGAGGAAGTGCGCCTAAATTTTCGTGGAAGTATATTGGAAACATTTAGGAAAAAACACCCTCAGTGCATCCGACAGGGATTGAGCCCCGTTCTCCCCGTCTTCAGCAGTATAGTCCAACACGAGTGTAGCGCGTTAGACCACGTGGCCAACGAAGCGGGTTACAATAGTTCTTACACTAAACGAAACATTATTAATAAGCCAGTTTAAAACTTTTCCATTTTTATGGCAGAGTATTTTAGTAATATTTTTTTACAAAATAAGTTAGGAGTACTACTTTCCTGAGCGTTGAGAACATTTTTTTCCCCAATAAACTACAACAAACTAATTAGCTTTAGAATTAATCGTCACTCTAAAATTAGGTTTAACCGTTTAGTTAATGTTGGTAGCTGCCGACAATTTAAATGAAAATGAAAATTTGGCAGAAGTAATTAATTTAAACAATTAAAATAATTCATCTTATTCACCAATAAACTTGTGTAAAGATAAACTCACGATTAGTTGCTTTGTTTTAGTTCTAAAAATATATTTTAATATTTCTCTTTAAATACACGATGAATTACCAACCGTGTAATGCGGCGTAGCGCGGCCATCTACACAATCGGAAAATACCCTTATCAGTGGTAATCTAAAGTGCTCTTTTGTGGTTAGAGAGGATTTACATGACCGTTGTGGATTTTGCTTTGTTATTTTGTTTTTTTAGAAGCATCAACAAAGCAAGAAACAAATGCAAAATATTTTCTCAAACGTAAATTATTGAATTAACTCTACTTACAAAGCGAAGGCTATAAAGATTTAAAATTATAAATCATTTCTATTCTTATGTTTTTAGAGATGATTATTAACAACTTAATCGAATAATTTGTGGAATTCGTGAGAATCGGTGGGAATAGAGATAAGAAACCACAGTGACAATCAAATGACGAAAATGCCTCCTAGTGATACTGGACAGGACTTAAACCCCGATCTACACGTCAACAGCAGTCTAGTGCAATGCGAATCTAATATATTAGGCCTCCCGACCTGCTTGAAGTTATGAATAATTTTTTTCATTATTTAGATTGAGCAAAAATATGTTTTCAATTTTGACAGTTCTGATGCAAGTAAAGGACTATGAGCAATAAGATGTTATGCCACATTTAAAGTATTATTATTATCTAGCACCGCGTCTTACTACCTGTTCGGGTTATACGCTTTAGGTACAAATTACGCTAATGGATTAGGAATTGTGAAGGTTGAATTAGAGGAAGTGAACCCGCATTTTCGTGGAGGGAGAGTGGAAAATCATTTAAGAAAAGCCACCTCCAGTTCACCCAACCGAGATTCGAGCCTCGATCTCCCCGTTCTCAGCAGTCAAGCTCAACACAACTAGCGCGTTAGCCACCAAGGCGGGTCATATTTAAAGTAAACAGTGTTATGGTTATTTATTTGTATTATTATACTTTCTTACAAAGAGAAAAACACCTTATTTAAAAAAAAATCTATTAAAGTGCAAAGCTTGTATCAAATTAGGGCAAAAAATAATTATTTAGGCTTGTGATATATTTTTTCAAACCTTATTGGAAATTTGACCGTGTTTGTCAAAACACGAGGAAAGTGGCAATTTTAATGGATAGAAATATTATAAATATAAATTTCTGAACTTTCACTTGTTTTATGTACACTCCGTTTATCCTGATAGATAACTTACACTCCACGACGGATTACCCTATGACACTATCTTATAATCCATGAATTAGTGAAACGCACAAGATAAGCTGCGTGTACAAGTGAACAATAGATTGCAAAAACTTTTAAGAAACATAATTTTAATATTTGAGCAATTTATTATAAATAACAAATAAATACACATTAGGTTACATCATTTCACGATTTAAATAAATCCTATGAATGTTTTTGTAGGCCATCTTGAATTTTTATGAGTGTAACGTCATATAAGCATTACCCGTCATGGGTCATCTTATACGCATTATAGTATAAAAATACTACATATCAAGTGGTAATTTTTATATCATAATGTAAATGATCTCAGTCAAATGAGTGGCTTAGATGCTGTACCATCACTAGAGCAAAATTTATATGACTCAATAAATAAGCCGATAGTACAGTTATATTCAAAGATAAAAGTCCCAATTTCAAGTTTTTCCATTTCTGAAAACTGTATTTGTATACCCCCCTTGAGAAATAAATAAGTATGGAGATAAAAATATAATATATTTTATTCAGGAATACTATAAAAGTACAAAAATTTAATGGAGAGAGATAGTAGCAAAATATTTATAGTCCTTAAAAAGTAATTTGAAATCAGATAATACATTACGCCGAAAGATAATTTTGAATAGTAATAATATCTGAATTCTAACAGGAAAGCGTCCTTTACATTCTGCAAGACAGCGGTACAATGAGTAACTACCTTAGACGTAGGCTTATATAGGATCAAACATCAGGTCACATGTTCACAGAGAGGAAGAGAGAAAAAGGACTTCGGGAAAGAAAAGGAAGGATCCAGAATGGACTAGATCATTCCAGCAAACTGTAGAAGGTGGTGGTGGTGGGCACTGGGGGTAAGGGGGAGGTAGAAATAATTGACAAACAAAACATTACGCCGAAAGATAATTTTGAATAGTAATAATATCTGAATTCTAACAGGAAAGCGTCGTTTACCTTCTGCAAGACAGCGGTACAGTGAGTAACTATCTAAGTTAGAAGTAGGCTTATATAGAATCAAACATCAGGTCACATGTTCACAGAGAGGAAGAGAGAAAAAGGACTTCGGGAAAGAAAAGGAAGGATCCAGAATGGACGAGATCATTCCAGCAAACTGTAGAAGGTGGTGGTGGTGGTGGGCACTGGGGGTAAGGGGGAGGTAGAAATAATTGACAAACAAAGGTGGTCGGTGTTGTGGCCGCCCTATTTTTCAGGCTCAGTCTTCAGTTATAGTCTGGAAGAAGACCTGCGTCTCGTGTGTATGTAGGTGGTGGTGAGACCGGGCGTGGAGAAGCAACAGTCCAATGGAGCCAGAGGTTAAGCGTAACATCACATAATTATTGTCCCGTTACGTGTAACTTGATACATATTATTGTATAGTAATAATAATAATAATAATATATACTTTAATGACGAAGTTAAGGCTACCGCCTTTTTTACACTTACCCAATACATTTAAAATTAAGTTTAACCAAATACTATTTATAAGAACAAAAAAAATTAAAACTAGAACAAGAATTACGTAATCTGATAACGCGCAAGTGCGCGCACACACACACACACACACACACACACAAGTGTGATTACGTCTCACACTCCCCAATCTCACGAATGAGCCTCCACACGTAAATTATTTGCGACTTTTCGCTTGAAACCAATCAATTCTAATTTGTTTACATCGTTGGTTAGGGTATTCCATGAACGAGAAGCTGAAACTGTGAAAGTATTTGAGTAATGATTGGAATTATGGAGAGGAATGAATAAAGTTGAGTTTTCTTGTGATCGAGGAAATATATTGTGGGGGGTTAGAAGTCAATAGATTCTTTATGATGGTCATCGAGTGTAGAGCTCATCTTTCTTTGAGTCGTTGCCAAGTCAGTCTCTTATAATATGGGGAAATATGATCACGTGACCGGAGGTCAAATATAAATCTAACACATGTGTTTTGGAGTCTTTGTAGTCTTGCCGCAAAAGTCAGCTCTCAGGTCATTATACACTTAATCAAAATAGTCGAAAAGCGGTAGGATAAGGGATTGGATAAGAATGGATTTAATATTCATTGGTGTACATTTTTTCAGGCGCTTAAGTGAGTGTAATGCATTGAACACTTTTTTACATATTTGTTTCACACGATTAGTCCATGTTAGGTTTTCATTTATATTTAAACCAAAGTTATTAACAACCGGCACAAATGGAATTGGGCTGTTATTTAAATTTATTTGTTGTAGAGATGTGAAACTCAATGTAGATAGTAGTTTCTTTTTACATATATATAACAATATGTATAACAATAGATTGAGATTTTTATGATTGACATTAAGACCATTTTGTAGTGACCAATTTTGTGTTGCACTTAAGTCAGACATTTATATTATCCACGGCACTATCGATATGAGAAAGAGAGGACGATAAATAAAGTTGGAAATCATCGGCATATAGATGATGTTGAGAATGTTACAAACAACTTGGAAGATCATTTATAAACATTGTGAAAAGAAGAGGGCCAAGAACAGAAACTTGTGGCACACCAGATGTCACTGAACGCCATGATTACCAAGTGTCACCTATCATGACACATTGTTGGTGGCCAGTTAGCTATGACAGCATCCATTGAGTTGAACTTAATTAAAAACGAAAGTTTGTTTGCTATTTAGCAAGAAGAATATCGTGGTTAATGGTGTCAACAAATTTTCTTAAGTCTAACAGTGCCAACAGCGTCAACTGTCTTTTATCCAGGGCTAATCTTATATCATCAGTTACGTTTATGAGTGGTAGTGCTGTGATGTGGTCGAAACCCAGATTGGTATTTATCTAGCAGCTTGTGATTATTTATGAAGCTATAGATTTGCCTGTGTTCGACATATTAAAATTAAGATATTACCTTTTGAAAACGTCAAATAAAAGGAAAGTTCTGCTAATCGCCACCGTATAATTGTATCCGGTGAGTGTTCCTCAGAATGCAGAACTTCCTCTTCCACCGCAATAGTACTGCGACATCACGGCCTACCAACGTTGACCACCAAAGGTGCAAAAGGACCAATTTTTATCAGTAAACGATTCTGTGCCCAAAATTTCCTTGGATTTTGGTGTCATCGGACGGGAAAACATGCGGCGTACACGTAGGAAATGCGACAGTGGAGTTTGGTCGTTTCTCACTGTAAATCAGAATTATATAGTTCATTTACTTGTTTGAGCATTGGTCCCCCATCTTACTGGCCACTTTTAATCCCACCAAATGACTGAGTGGGACGTCACGTGTCTCCAGCACGCCGAATGACGCAAGCACAATGCTACCCTGCAATGTTGTCACATCCCGATAACGAAGTGGTCTTACCACTATGTTGTTGGTTGTTGTAAGACTTCAATTCCTTTTTCAGTGTAGATTCCACTGCAGAACTATATTGTATACAATTACGAATCACCCGGTATATTAATGGCTATATTTTTAATTTCAATACTTAAAGAAAAAGGTTTTTAATTCTATAAGGACTTATTAATATATTTTGCCTCCATTGTGTTGTGAACAATATTTTGAAAAAACAAATTACCTCTTAAATAATATTGGAGTTCTGAAAGTTCGTACCAGAACCTAGAGCTTCAATAGATGGCAGATCTCAAGGGCAATTAACTTTAAAATTAGACACAATATTACGTTCTAAACAGAAATCAAACTTAAGGGCGGTTTTGTACATTCTTGATTTAACATTTGACAACAGCGAAAATAGGATGTATTTAATAATATTTTAATTGTGATTGTACTCATTTGAGGTATTTAACATGCACGTTATAAAACCGACTTATTATATCAGCACATGACAATTTCTATGAGCGAAAGAGCCTACCAATTTTGCTGGGAAAGTTATTTTTACAAACCTTCCAGGGTTCTTTTACATGCCATAATCGACATGGGACCATATCTTTAATGTGCTATGACTCGGATTGAAAGCGCCAAACACCCCTGGACATCGAGGTACTGGGCATTTTCTAGGTCGGTACTTAATAAGCTCTAGACCCCATCCAAAAGTGTGAGATAATCCGGATCAGGCCGGATACCCAGGGAGGTGAGAACTAGCTCATACTCCCCTCCAATTCACTCACTGGTTGAACCGGCACTGAGATTGTGGCTTCCACTTATCAAGGGTGGTACCCGTAGCTTTTTACTTCCACTCATAGAAGTGACCTTACAATCTCCACTCTTACCCGTGTGTATGGAAATGGGATTGATTACACCCATTGCGCATGGTAAAATAATTCTCCACTATTCGTGCGTACGAGTGGAGACACCTATGTTATAGCCCATGCACTACTAACTGTCCAGGTTAGCACCGGAACTCTAAAGTGGCCCACCATACAAACGGCGAGGCCAAGGCCCGCAGGCCCAGAACCCCAAGAGCTGAAGCCCGAAGACCCAGAACCCCAGGAGCCTGGACTCCACCACGCTGCAAACGCCATCACTCGTCGGCATTTAAACTCACTGCCCCACAGAGTCCAACCCATTTCTGGGCCGCTGCCACGAGTAAGCTCGTGACGTGGGCCTTAAGCCCAGTCTTCCTGGCACAGTACATGGGACCGACGGCTTGACTTCCCCTCCGAAGGAAGTTGTCCTAAGGATTTTTATTTTGCTCAAGAGAAATTCGTTGAGCCCGGCTGGGTTCTAGTCCATGAACATTGGATCCTGAGGCAAGCACTTTGTCCCAAGACCACTGAGGTCAGCAGTGGTTTTTTATAACCCTCTCACCCCAATTTATTTGTATATTTTAGAAATATATAGTAAATTTGTTTCATTGGCTTCTACCACAATATGTGCAACAACTGGTTCTAGCTGTATTACCTACCTAAGGTACGCGTTATACAAGAGCTCTTAAGAACGGTTGCGATCCCACGTATAACTTAATATTTAGTTTAGTCTTGACTAAGTGTCACGTAGAAGTGAGGTGACCTGCATTCTTTATTTGAATAAATCATACATTGACTGGAAGCATTCCCTCATAGAAAAAGGACTAAGTCTTTTCAAAATAAAGTTTTCATAATTTAAAATAAAATTAATTTAATGTTATGTTTTGTCTAGTTAAGAATTTATGAAAGCGTAATTGGCTGCAATGTCTGATAAGAGCTCAGTCGTATTTCTACGTGACGGGTTGACTGTACGTGACACAGGCACTAAAGTATTACTATTCTACCTTTAATAACTTCAAGGGGGTCAGTGTTTATGTCACAGTTGGAGATTTTCAATTATTGTTATCTTATTAGTTTCAGTAGTCTCCACCAGTGATCTTTAACTATCTAACTATTGAAACGGGATGATAAAGATTAACAAACCAATATTCGTCTGGAGGAGTAAAAATTATATATTTGCATATTTGTTTTATTTCCCGGTTCTAGCTTGGTGGAGCAGAGGTTTAGTTCCTACTGGGTGCAATAGGTATTTTCACATTAGTTTTTTTTACTTTCAAGCAAGTATTACTGCATTTAATTTTATAATTCACTCTCATAATCTTAAATCCTTGGAGAAATTATTGTAGATTGCCGACGGCCCAAAAAGGCAGTAAGTCATGTAACAAAAATACACTTGTATTGTTGTTAATAAAAGTTTTATTCTAATATTCTAGGTTGGAATTAAAATTCAATCCATCTATTAAGAGTAGCACACTTGAATTAGAGTTTTTTGGAAATCACTATAATCATAAAGTCCCAGTCATCATATGAACACAATATTTTTAAACAAAGAAACAATGTAGTTTGAAGGTACTCCCCTATCTACAGTTTGAGTGTCAGATAACGTGAGAAGACAAGTAATGATTTATTTAAAATCTTAAGCTGCTGTCCTGGGTGGATTTACGCCTGAATGAATTATGTTATTTCTACACTTTGGTTCATAGTCTTTTTATTAGGATATGAATATGTTTTTCTTTAAGGTGGAAGTGTTGAGAACGCGAGAAAAGGGAAATATTTTTTTAAGTTTTTATAACAAACTTTTATTTTAGCAAAAATGAATAGAAAATTGTTTCAGTAGAAGCATAGAATTTAATTTTTATTCACATGATGACATCATCAATTTTTGAATATATTTCAAGAGTGTCTTGAAGTTTAATGACAGCTTTTTCTCTGTATTTAAAACATTTCTCATCTAATGCCGCTCTACACATTACAGATATTCAACAACTGTTGATAGCAAAATTTGAAGAAAATTAAGCTCTATGTTTCTACTAAATTAATATTTTATTAATTTTGTTAAAAATGTTTTGTTATAATAACTTCAAAAACACTGTCCATTTCTCGTGTCCCCTAACCTCTCACTTCAAGTGATACGTTATACATTTATTTATTTATTATTAGCACAGCGTCTTACTACCCGTTCGGGTTATACGCACTTACGCTAATGTGTAATGTTAGGGTGATTGTGAGATGAAATGGAGGACCTACAGTTTAACGTGGAATCCGAACCATGGTGGAGGTCTGGCATTCCCCACATTCACCAGATGTCTGGTCAGTGGTGAAGGGAGGGTTTGGTATTCAGATAAATCTGTGCCGGGACCGAGGATTGAACCCCGGCTGCCAGCACAGAAGTATGACACCTTACCCCTAGACCACCAGGTCACCCGTTATAAATTAAGTTCGTTCAAAATGTATACGCTTTTTCAAAACCCTTTAAGTTTTACTACTCATCTAAAATGTACAAATATTTCCCCTAATGGGGTAGAGTTTGGAAAAATATTTAATTAAATGAATCCGTATTTACCAGAAGGAAGTCTAGAAAATAATTTACGATATAGCATCTCATTATTTCCTTTGGAATTCTATCCCCGAACAATCATCACCAGCAAACCAGATAACACGAGACTAGCGCCATTAAACACGTTCATATCGATGCATGTAGTAATTATTTTGTTTTGTTAAAGTTTCCAAAAAATGACTTAAAAGTATTATATCAACCATTAGGTGGTTTTTTGAAATGCCAATATAATTTTTAAGTAGACTTTAAAGTGTAATGTAAGCTTACTCAGGTTATAAAGTTAATATATAATTGTTATGAAAATAAATTACATTTTTTTTACACATATACCTTATTCTAATAATTTAAAACAATGATTTAATTGTATATTTTATGATAGCTTCTTAGAATCAATTAATTTCACTCTTCAATATGCCCAACTCTGATCAGGTAGATCAAGATTCATTCCTGAGCGATTGAATCAAAAATGTTTTTCTCCATATAACAGGTTTCCATATCTATTTCCCAGTATGCATATTCATTGATTAAGTTTATCGCCTACACTTTTCATTAAACTTATTTGCATACTATATAATTTAATACATATTATGACGGCCCAGCCAAAATTAAACTTGTCAACTATTAAAGCGGAGGAACATATGGCAATATTTAGTAATTAAATCTGCTCTGTACCGAGTTCATAATCATGAAAGGTGGGAAATACATTAGCTCACTCATATTGTTGGTTAATGAAACTCGACCCCTTTCGTGATATTGCTACAAAATAAAATAATGCGTGAAATTAGGAAAAGCAAACTCACCCATTTTGCTTCACAGTTTACAAGAAGAGAATGCCATATTAATAAACCTATCCTCTAAAGATTTACTCACTCTTGGATTATTATAAGGAATTACAAATTAATCAAACACACGTTTAGTAATTGATTCGTTCAAGTCGTTCAACTAAATAAAACGCATGTTTAAGTTTAATTCGACATCGATTCTACAGAAGAAATTTATTTAAGATTTAAAAAACAAAGAAAAAACAAATTGATTGCTTTAATATGCCATAATTTACTAGCACTTCTCTCCAGGCGATGGAAATTCAAACAAGTCATGTCCCCCTATTTCTTTTCCGTTCCCCTCTTGGTTACAAAATAAATAAAAACTTTTCCCCCTGGTAACGAAAAGCTCTTTCATTTATTACACTGCCCGGTCCTATATAAAGTAATATAAACATTATTTACTAGATAAAGCCCTCACCTGCGTTCATATGACAGTACAGCCCCGTATCAAGGTGGTCAGGGAAGCTAGCTATGTGTATAGTTCGATTCATGGTTGGGTCTAAATTTATACATCATGGAGAATTATATCAGCCATCTAATAAATATAGGAACCTTAAGAAGTTGGTCAGTGAATATGCAATAGGAATAAGCTGAGACAAGGCATAAAAATAATCTGCTGTAGCCAATACCTTGAAACAAAATGGCAGACGTAGTTTGTAACCAGACTATAATATTAAACTGACGTTTAAGTTATTGTCATGTTCAATTTCATCAGGGCAGTTGGTATAGTGGTTTGGACTTGGTTGAGCAACAATTTTTTTTATATATTAGCAGAATAAAAGCAAAAATAAACCGAGGTGCACATCTACTATTTTCCTTAAATATCTACACAGAGTTTAATATTTTCATGGACTTTCATTTGGAATCATTCCGCACAAGCCAATACTTTGGTTTAAAAATATGTCTAGACCCGCATCAATGACGCAGTTAGCTAACGCGTTAGTTTCGTGTTGATATGTACTGCTGAGGACGGGGAGATCGAGGTGTGAATCTCGTTAGGGTGAACTTTGAGTGTTTTTTTTCTAAATTGTTTTCCACTCTCCCTCCACACAAATTCGGGGTCACTTCTTCTATATTCAACCTTCCCAATTGATAACCCATTAGCGTAATTAGTAATGAAGCGTACAACCCGAACTATTAGTAAGACGCAGTGCTAAGTATTATTAATATGTCGAGTACCTAACAAAAACTAATATATCCCAAAGATCGTTAAGGTTAATACCAAGTTTCCGCTCTCTATGTTCCTTGATTACTAAGCTACCCGAATATGTGGTCACAATGTATAAAGTAGTCAGGCTCACTGTGAATATAGAAAAAATAGTATAAGGTAAATGCCCTAAGGACTTCATTCATTTCTCATTTAATATATAATATGTATTGGTTAATTAAGTTTAAAGATGCAATTCCCAGAGTCACGTGGTCTAAGGCATTAAGCTCGACATATTTGATTAGAAAAAATATGTTTGAGGTGCAAACCTTGAGGTTTCGATAAGTTTACTTGAAAAGTGTGGCCTTTATATTTTAACTGGCTTTGGAATTACTTACACCGGTATTCACGGGGTTTAAGGTATAATATCTCAATATACAATCAACTTCGACTAGAGCATTGGTTTCCAACCTGGGGTACGCGTACCCCCAGTGGTACGTGCAAGGACATTTGGGAATACGCGAAAATATTTGAATGGTGGCAACAGTGTAAAACAAAAATCAGCCAAAAGTTATTAAATTAATTAAACGATATGGTGAGGGGCGGTGCAGGTTTTATTCTATAGTTGACCTTGAGAAAACTATTCCAAATCCAAACACAAATAAGTTTTTTTATATTTATTAATATATTAAATGTGTTAGTTTTTATTATAACTTTTACTTTTTGTATGTAAAAATATATGCACCCTTTATTCACCTTCATTACCTTTATATTTTTAGTCACATTGTTAGCTCATTTATTTTCAGTTGCAACAAATAAATCGGAAATAACTACTACTATAGTAGTTAAACATTTTGCTAATATTAAGGGTGCAATTTATTGAAATGGGCTGCGAAGAAGTACGCAAGCGAAAAAAGGTTGGGAACCGTTGGACTAGAGTGAACCACTATGGACCAAGATATTTAGCTCATTATGATCGTAGTTCACTAAAACCGCAATGTGTTTCCTTCCACTCAACCAACAGAATACATTTTATTGAACATAACTAATATTTAAATAGTCAGTTATGTGCTGCTACTAGGTAAATTTCTTGCTTGACCAAATCCCTAGGTTTGTTGTAAAGCCCCAAACACAATTCAGTGGTTTTGTGATTTATTTGAACATCCAAAGATAAATACCTTTTTAGAAACTTCAATCACTTGATTATGACACCACGAGCCTCGTCACAAGAGCGTGAATACATTCACCAAATAACGTGAATTATACTGTAGATATATTTTTTTCAATAATACTCTCCTTGGAGTTCAGGAGCAAAAGAAAGCTATATGCGTGGGCGAAGAGAAAATATAAACTGCTCTGTTGGCACGGAGGTGTTCTACGTAAAGGCGAAGCGATGCGGCGAGCGGTTGACGCCATCAAATATTTTGATATTTTTACGCGAGCCGCGTGCAGCGACACTCCCAATTTTTTTTATCTGATAATTAAAAAGGAGTGTTTGTCTCCATAAATTCTGTTGTAGCATCAAAGACCGTGATTATTTTCGTTGGGTTAAATTCAATAGTGGTGCGTGATCTTTATTTTTGGTGGGGCCAAGTTAAAGCTTACCGGCAATATTTTTTCTCACCACGTGTTAACATATTAGGTTAAATTCATTAAAGTTTTTTATTTTTTGAAATGACTTGAATTACAAAATCAATCAACAAATCTACAAACAGGAAGAGAAAAAGAATACAGGTTTTGAATTAAACCTACTAAGTGATGACATTAGTTGTACAAAGATTGGACGCGTCTGTCTCATAATGTCAGCTTATGAGTACCATAGTATTTAAGCATTTCTATTAATCTGCCTAATACTGTATGCGACTATATTTTTTGATGGCTGTTTATTGTGTTTTTGCCTGAAATTTTGACCACGGAATTTATCTGTGATACAATATTTACTTTTCCATATATTTTAAACTTACACGAATTTTTCAAATGAAATGTTAATTCTGCATGTTTTTTTTAATGCTTTTACTTAAATCTTTAAGATACTTTCAGCCTACAACTGTCTAAAACCTCTCACTACCAATGATAATAAACAATAACATCAAAATAAGTTCTGGTTTCTCTTCACTCAAAGTTAACCACAATTGTTTAAGAACCAAGAATTAGGAAAGTTATTTTTTCTTGCAATCTACCTGCATAAATGTAAAGTAATTAGGATAATGTGCTCCTATTCGTTTAATCATAAGTCTTTCTTGTAGTTTTGATAAAGTAAACCTAGTTTGTAATAAACAATTTACTTTATTTATTTTAACTAATAATTTTCACGCAGCATCTTACTTCTTGGATCTTAACACATACAAATAAATGCAAAAACAAAATATAGACCATCTTTATTGTATAGAGCAGTGGTTCACAAACTTTCTCGACTCGCGAACCCCTTTCACAAACATCTGAGTTGCACCAACTCCATTGTAAATATCTATAGCCACGCACTTAATTTTATACCAAATATTTATGTAATTTAATCATTAATTGTAATCAAAATGTTTAAAATCTTTAAATTAACCTAATATAGCTTGGTAGGTACTTTGGGATACCCTACCAAATATCATTAAATAATATTGAAACTACTTAAGTAAAAGTTTAAATAACTACACATTTATTTAAAAAAATTAAATAAAATAAGCAAAGTACTACAGAAAAATGTTCTTATCTTTACTGTCACAATATTATCACATTTAACATGTTTTTTTAATTGGTTCTGGAAATTGCTGCTTTGACATAACTGAAATGCCTTCCTTAAATCACAAAATTCCATGCAGACTTAGGTTTAAAAATTGTTAACAAGTTCAAACAGCTTCACTTGACTTAGTGAGAAGGATACGCTTGCTTTGAATGACACAGAGATTTAAAGTCGAGAATCACAGACTATAAATAAAGTCTCAAGTCACTTTCAGCATTGGGCCTGTTTCTGTTTTTATTTTTTAAATAGGCATATGAAATTAAAAAGGTTTCTCGCTCGAATATGTATAATAAAATGGTAGCAAAGCTGTAATAGCTTTATTCTCTAACAATGAGAAGTCCTCCTTTAAACTTAACCAGAAACCAATTAATGACAAATATTTATAACCTTTCTTTAATTCAAAACCAGTGGAAATTTCAAGGAGCTGCTCTTTTTCACCCACGTTTAATGTGGAGGATTTCAAAACTGCTGTCACTTCCAAGGGATTTCTTATTCAATAGAACATGGTTGGGAAATAGTCTTTGAAGTTTTTTTTTCCAAGTCTCTTTAAGAGTTTTATAACCACGTTATTTACATTTTCGTCTAAAAAAGCTGATTTTCTACCATGAGGTCGTAAAGGGTATCAAAGCACTCCATTTGATTGATAATTAAACGAATTTCCTGAAAGTTAATTTTTTTATGAATGACCCGATACGATCTTGCACAGTATAAGTTTAATATTTGACCCCTGAAGAGAGAGTTTTAAACTGTTCATTTTTGAGAAAATATTTTCCAAATAGGCCAGAACCTGTAGCCACATTTGATCTTGAATGCATTTTGATTTGTGAAACGAATAGTTGGTAAGAAAAACGAAAACTTCGTGTTTAAGTTCAAACAATCTTGTAGAGTTTTACCTCGAGATAACCACCTGAAGTCAGTCACCCCCAGGGGGTTCGTGAGCCACAATTTGGAAACCACTGGTATAGAGGGTCTGTTTAGGCTGGTTTCATTCGCTAGAGTAAAGATGGCACCGGAATATTAGGAGAAATGACCTCGAGTGATACCTCACACTGAGTGTGGTGGCTTCCCTGAGAGGACCGGTCACAGCTGGCTGGCCCTACTCATCTTCTATATTCGGTGACTAGAGCTTTGGTATAGTCCTCACGTGACGTTTGGAACGAGGAATTAATAATTTTGACTTGACTACTGCATAACCGATCCAATAATTCACTGGGTGTGGGGAATGATGCGATTCTTCATATTCATGTGTTTTTCCCAAAATATTATATTGACTAAAAGGAAAAAAAGAAAATTTTTATGTTGAAAATGTTCAAAAAATATTAGTGGCCCATTTTAAATTATATCCATTTTGGTGATTAAGATGTCAGAATTCGCAGAATCTGTTAAGTAAAAAATTATACGTATGCTTTTTGAATATTAAAAATAAAAACTACCAAATCAAATTTATTGGGCATAGAGAATGGTCCCAGTTTTCTGAAAGAATTGAATTAACTTATATTTTTAAAAAAACCTTAGTAATGTTACATTATTTATACATTGAAAAATGTGAATTAAAACTTTATCATATTTAATTTTACGGCTGTAGTAATCAAACCAGTTATTGAATATTTGTTATAAGTATTTGAACAACAGCTCTATAAACCAAAGAAAAAAACTCTGTTCGAATTATGGAATGCCAATGGACAATATTAAAGAAATCATCAGAAAATTTTAAGTGTAAACTAAAATCATCCACTACAAAAATATTTTATTTATTTTGTCTAGAATAGTTTGGTGTTATAAAAGCTCCAAAATATGTTTACCTTAACTTGCATTCGCTTTAATTGTGCCATAAGGAGATTTATATAGGTACACATAAACACATGCACGTAACCCCCTGCCCTCTTGTATCAGACCCGGTCCCCCATACTTGTAATCTACAACCCCAAGCTCTTGTCAACAGGAAAGTATTCACTTAGTATAGAGGTTGTTTGTGTGACTTGTTTAATCAGACAGTACCTAAATCCGCTTCACTGGCCGAATGGCCAAAGACGTCACTCTCGTGTTAGACTAGCCTGCTAAGGATAGGGATATTAGGGTTTTAATCCCAGTCGGGTCTACTGAAAATGGTTTTTCCTAAATGGTTTCCAACTCTCCTTCCATGGAAATGTAGGAATATTACCTCTAAAATGCTTCTTTCCTCATCCCTCCCCAATTTTATTTTTAGTAATATATGCGTATAATATGAACAGGTAGTAAGCCACGGTGATAAAAAAAATGGAGCCCCGCTTTGTATCTTTATATAAAATAATATTTGGATAAAGAATAATTTTAAAAAAGAACACGTTTCTACTAATCAACCCATTATTAAAAAAAATAGTAACATTAATTTCCACATTAGATATTTAAATATGTTCGTAATTGTTAAATGTGTTTATGTAGCTGTAAACACTCACACTTACGTAGGTGCTAACCCTGAAAAGTAGCAATCCTACATCAATGTCCCGCACACATTGAGTATGCCTCAAGTGTTGCGCTACTCTAAACACAAGACAAAACTTATCTATACTCTAATATGAAACTGGCCTATGTTGTGAGCCATCATTGTAGGACGGCTACCTTTCAGGATAAACATCTACATGAGTAACAAGAGTTTACAGTACATAAACACAAAACTACTCCATAGTGCAAACTGTTAAAGAAAGTTACCCTTTCAGGGTAAACGGAGTCTACACAACAAATGATGGCTTTATTTCCAAAAAATTGTTATTTGGATCTAATTTTTTTTCCTTAAAATGAAAAATTATCCCACTTTCACTGGCGTAGGTCAAAATAATTGCATTAACATAAATAGCTATTAATTGATGGTAATGATATAACTAATATATGTATATAATGATATTATATCATTTAATGATATAACTAATATTATATATTAATTATATCATTACCATATATATATATGTATATTTGTTGAGGGGGTGATAAAGGAAACGCGAGAAAAGAGCAGCATTTTTTTTTGCAGTTTTTGTATCAAAACGTTTTTTGGTTAAAATAAATCAAACATTAATTCAGTACAAACATAGAGTTTAATTTTCTTCACATGGACTTCAACAATTCTTAAATATTTGTCAAAGGTGTCCTGGAATTTAATGACATTTCTCTTCATTTAAAAAGTTTCTCATCTAATGCCTCTATGCTCATGATAAATATTCAACAACTGAGGATATCACCATGTGAATAAAATTAAAGTATTTATATTGAAGCAATATTTAATTTATTTTGGCCGCAAAAAAATAGTTTATTATAAAAATTACAAAAACACTAGACTTCCCTCGCGTTCGATACATCCCCACCGTAAACAAATGAGTTTTACAATAAAAACAATGCAACTATCATTGATCTCATATATAAAATCGATTATTTCTTTACATTTTGTATGAAGTATTAAATTTTCTACTCGATTATTTATAAAAAAAACTTTATAGAAACACTTACAAACTAACTTAACCCAGCCCTAGTACATATTATAACTTATTTATTCATGATCCTCTGATATAACGTTTTCCAACAGGTGTACCACAGAGACAGCATATTTTGCACGAGTGTTTGGGGGAAGATAAGAAAAAATAAGCGAGAAAAATAAATGGGTTAATAAGTATTAATCTTTTAAAATCCATGATCATAAACGTTATTGTTAAAAATAACACGATAGTTAATTTTTTTTATATTGAGTTTGTAAAAACAATCTTAATAATAATTATTTAAATGATAGAATCTCTCCTTAACAAAATGATGGTGTGCCTTGACAATTTTAGCGCCTTGTTCAGTAGTGCTGCGAATTTAAAATCGCCATTCTAACACACATTATTTTCGTCAAAACCACCCGGAATCGAATCATGGTTCTCTAGAACTGTAGTTTACCACTCAAACCACTTAGTCAAGAGAACACGCCACATAGTGTATACTTTTAAAATAGTCCTCTTCATTGTTGATTAACGTGTAATAAATAAGCTCATAGTTTTGATAAGATTATCTTAAACACCACGCAATATTTTCTAAGTAAATGTTAAAGTACTATCTGAGTTGACAAATACATTTTTTTAATAGCAAATATCTAATGACATTTATTAAGGCTATGTTTAAGATTATTTTTACTAAGGGTATTTAATGTGAGTTTTCTCAAAACAACTGGTCTATTAGTAGACGACTTACAAACTGACTTATTCTAGATCGACCCCACCTAATCCTAGATACCCCACTATAGCATCACTATTTGATTTATATGTCGATTTAAAGTAAGAAATTATTTTGTTCAACAACCAGAATTAAACTAGATTTCTCTAGATCATAAATATGCAAACATACTCACTAAAATACAGGAAATATATTAGAATTTATTAAATTACAACTGTTTTATTTGAGTTTACAAATAAATTTAAGTGAAAACATTTTATTTAAATAAAACAAAGTTTTGTTTTTAATCAACCACCATTTTAAATTACCTTTAAAATTCAACGCTAAAGGTTGTAAGATACTTAAAATATTTCCAAACAATAGTGGTAATAGAAGATCTCTTAAATTGGTTGGTTATTTTTTTATGTGTAAATTGTTATTTAAATCAATCTGCCATGCTGAGACAGAACATGCATATATTTTGTGACAGAATAGTTTTATCTGTAAATTAATTACGTGTTGTAGATTAAAAAGTGTACAGAGGTGGTTGGATATGTTTTACAAACTAATAAAAAAGAGGTTGTTTTATTGTAGACTAAAGAATGTTAATAATTTTACTCCACTAACATATATGACTATATATTTTGAGGTCACTAAATATTTGATATATTTTTATACTCATCGTAGTAATTTTTGTAAATTAAAATATGTTATTTGTTTGAACTTTAAATACATGCTAAATTTTTTTTAAATACACACTTGCACTTTTACAAAGCGAGTTTTAATAATAATGGCAAATAGCCCACATCGGTGGGCGTGGGGAATAAACTACCATATCTGGTCTAGTTTGCCGAAGGCGGTGAGGCCAGGGTTAGAATCCCAGTGGGGTGTTCTTAGGGTAGCTTTTCCTTTATGATTTTTTCACTCTCCCTCAACGCCAATTTGGGTGTATTACTTTTAAATTACCCTGTCCTCATTTCTAGCTTATAATTTTAGTTAAATAAGAAGTGAACATAACATTTCTAGTTGAACATTCGAGGAAAATCTCTGTTGTAATATTTATCGTGCTATTTACCAAAATAAATATACAATGCCTGAAAACTAAATTAAAAAATTTGATTAAACGTATGACTAGTTCATTTAATTTTTTAATTTTTAACATGAAAAATTTCTAAATATTTTACATATATATATATATGTATAAATATGGTCAATTAGTACGCATTTATTTATCCTAAGCTATTCATTGGTTAGTAAAGTTATTTTAATCTAATCAAGACACATTTTTAAAACAAACTGTTTCAAATTAGTTACTATCAAATAAATAGTTAAATCTTAAAATTTCAATGATTAAAAATATAATATTATATTATAAGCTATTCCATAACAATTTATATTACTAGGAGAATATGAATATCGTCTATTAAATAGTCGTATATATTTAAAACTTTGATCAGACTTGTTTTTAAATACTTAGCACCGCGTCTTACTACCCGTTCGGGTTATACGCTTAAGTGCTAATTACGCTAATAGGTTAGGAAGTAGGAAGGTTAAATATATGGGAAGTGAACCCATATTAAATTATGAGTGTATCCGCTGGAATAATATTGGTAGTATTTATGTTAATTAATGAAAAGGGATAAAACTGTATCTTACACAGATCACACTTTACTAATTATTGATGAATTCAATTTTTATTACTGTCACAATACTTTGACATCATTTTGTATCGACCAATGAAATTCTTGGTTATGCATTTAAAATATTGTTAAAAAATGACGCATGGTCACTGAAATTTAATATAGAACGTTTGTTTGGGTATTTGAACACTATGTCAAGGGTCCCGATTTCAATACCCATTTACAAGTTTCGTTTTACAGCTAAATTCAAATTAAATTATTGTGTTTAAAATAAGTTTAAATTATTTTTAAGTGTTCAATATATGATTGGAATAGTCGATTGAAGTAGTAAATGAACCTCAAATCTGAACTAAATACATATGTCCAAATTTCTAATGCTATATTCTGTATTTAAATTTTAACTAAGCTTTAGTCTACAATAGATGATTACACAAACCTTTACAAGGATTGGAATCACATAAAAACAAATATTCTTTCAAATTATAATTACATAATTTTAGAAAATCCCCTGGATGATTATGTTTAAATTAGTTGTTTTAATATGACATAAATTAAGGGAATTGTAATTATTGTGTTTTTAGGCTTGGTAAACAAGTGAAGTAATAATTCTTAAGCGCGCAAGAAAGCTAGTCGGTCCATACCTTCGCAGATGAAGATGACGTTTTTCCGGTGACGAAGCACACTAGCATGGAACGCCGAAGTTAGTCGAATTGGGCTGTAACACTTTGGGCATTGGAAGACGTCATCACAACAATAATAATAACAATAAGGACAGCGTTCGCAGTGGAGAGGGTCAAAGCTGTCGGGCAGCAGCAGTAGCGAGTCTTGAACTCTTCCTTCGGAGTCAGAGGTGATCGCCGCACCACCAACAACAACAACAACAACACCCTCACGGCATCCTTCGACCCTTTCGTCATCTTCGCGAATGTCAAACGCACCGGAAAGTACCGCGGTACTGCAGCGGCACATCCCGGATAGATTCCGTTCCGGGTGCTTTGTTCCCGGACACTGTTTTTGGAGTCACTTGGTGGGGAACGCCCTTCCCAAACGACCATTCCACGGCACTAAATAGGACACTTAGAGATGTTTGGGAGAGATGGTGACTTACCACGGGATCTTGGCATAAGATCTACTTCGGTCATGCTGCTCATTCTAGCCATCAAAGTTACTCGAATGTGATAGTGTCATGAAAACAATACAAACGAAAAATGTTTAAATATAATAGAGCGATGTGTATTCAAAACACGAGTCACATTAAATAAAGCAAATTGTTTGTGTATTATGATTTTACCACAAAATTAACGCACTAGTTTCTATTAGTGATCTTAAGATATTTCCAATTAATCCATTATTGTTTTAAGATTACAGTTATAAATAACACATAGTTTTATTATAATATATTTTACTTCCCAGTTAATAATTGTAAGCTAACAATATGAATATAACGCAATATTGTAATCAACGAATGAGTTTATTTGTAGTTAATATTAATGTTTATTTTCACCTGCATCTAAATCGCATTGAAATAAACCGTGTAAAACTCTCGCGATATTATTGTAACCACCTCTCATTTTCACGGTCGATATAGTTTCTGCAAAATAGTGTTTCTTTTTATTCGACTACATAATGGACCGATGGACCGACAACGCCAAGCACAGCCCAGCGAATGATCAAAGCCAAACTGATGCTCATATAGTCAGCCGCTGTGGAGAAGGTTGAATGGTTGGAAGGGGGGAAGGGCGTCTGAGGGGAAGGGAAATACAGTTGTGGCGGTAGGAGTAGGAGGGGTGGTTGTTAAGGGAGATGACGGCGCAAGCGTCGTTCAAATCTTTGTTGTTTCCCGAAAAAAAGTATCACACATTTGCAGATCGTTTCAAAATTTCGTATTATTTGCATACACTTGCAAAATATTTATTTGACGATAAGTGCAATATGAATAAATACGAAGGTGACTAAATATTTTGATATAATTAACAATAAAAATCATGGCCATAGGCGTCACTCTCGCAATATACTAAAATTACGTTGATGGGGAGATAACAGTTCGAATCCCAGTCGGGTGTGTTGTGGGTGGTTTTTCCTAAATGGTTTTACACTCTCCTTCCAGGCAAATGTGAGTAAACTTCCACTAAATTAAACTGTACTCATCTTTAATATCGTAGCGTAATTAGTATTTAAACGTACAGCCCGAACGAACAATAAGACGCGGTGCCCAATTATATAAAAAAAATCATAGCGGAAGGAAGTTTAGTGCTAGGGACGCTGGCGTTTGAATCTTTTTATACTCGGCTATTAGTTTAATTTTAAATTAAGGTTTACGTTATCTATTCTGGGAAATGTTAGTACGCAGGCCTATATTTACTCCAAATACCCCTCGTATTGTTTTATTAGATTAGCTAGTGTGGGTCACCAATATATATATATAAAGGTAATTTGTTTTAAATGCTACGTATTAGTTTTGGGCACTTTAATTGAAATATATTAATTTATTTATCCAACTTAAAGACCTCCCTCTGTTCATTATATTTAATTTTACATTTCTAAATAATAATGTTCAAATAAAGCTTGTTTTATGATTTCTCACAATTTTTGATGTTTAAATAAGTTTGTCATTCTATAAAACTCGTCATGCTACTTGTTTTATTATCTCCAAGACTTTTATTCTCCAAAAAAGGAAACAAAACAGACAGTACAATTTAAATATCAAAGTAATTGCAATAAAGCTATAAAAAATTCTATAAAATATTCAAGAGTTAAATATAAATATGTTATTAAATTAAGATATTCTTTGAAATAAAGCAACGCTATACATTTAAGTATATATGAGAGACAAAGCTTTGGAGATGAAAGATTATAATTATGGATATCAGCCGTAACTGGATCATATTCGAAAATATTGTAAACTGACACCTGTGCATGGGAATCAAACCCGGTTTTTTTTGGCTTAGTGTACCAATGCTCTACCACTGAGGTATCCAGGGACCGTCCCATGCTCAGGGTCATTATTAAATTATAGTTTAAGACAGATTCTGTGATGGAAGTGGGGATATCATCGGCTGCCTGGATCAATTCCTATGACCAGGTGTGAATTTTCAATTTATTCGAATAAAATATAGCCTATGCGTTTAAAAATAAATGCAATGCCAATAAAATAACAAAAGGAAACTACAGTATATTCGGTAAATGTATATTTGTTTTAAAAATATGTGAATGCCACACACTCAACTGACCAATATATTCTGAAAGGAATACAATGCATTCTACCTTTGACATTATCGAAGTGAATATATAAATAAATATGTAAGAATCCGAGCTTAAATGTTGATACCAGAAAGAAATATGAGTAATAATTTTATCATTTTATTTTCGACTATACCTTTTTAAAATATGATGACCAAGACATAACATTTTCACATAATTTCTTATTGTGTAGTAAAGCTATGAAAAAATATCTACAAAAGAAAATTGAACAAACATGCTAAATATTTGCAGACAAAGTAGAAACATTTCTTTGGTAAAGATAATTTGATATATTTATGTTATTTTACAAATATATTTATCTACTCAAAACACATTTTGGTATACCGTAAGTTATTTGACTCTTCTGTGATTTTGGAAAGAATTTTTATACATGTATTCAAATAAAAAATATTATTTCATTTTGATAAAATACATTTGTTTTTTCTTTGTTTTTTTAAAAAAAAATTAAGCTTCTTCTTTTGAGTTATATTATATGATATTTTATTTAATATTAAAAAAATATCAAACTCGTTTTCACGTTTTGTCAATTATTTTTGAAATCAGAACTACTTCGTATTTTTTCCTTTCTCATACCAAGAGGAAGTATTATACTCGTGAAAAATAATCGATCTCGAGATTATGATGAATCTTTGCGTTTAATGTGAGCTAGAACACAGAATTAGATTTTACAATTCTATCAGTTTGTCTCTGACCACAAATCCGAAAAGGTTGGGTAAATTTTGTTTAAACTTGATATTCATAATTTATACGGCTAAACCTCAGGATATTATTTTTATTTTGACCATAGCCTTAAAATTAAGGATCGTTTACTGATGAGTGATTTATTTTAGTTACAGATTTGTTGAAAATGGTTTTAACTGTTTTGATTAAAATACAAAGCTAAGATTTGTTTGACATGGCCATTTGCACTGTATCATTAGTTTTCGGCAAACATTCGTTGAAAGGTAGTTTTCTGATGGTTAATTTTTAAATGTTCAAGATATTTCAAAACTTTCTCTAACAATTTTGTTTAAAATGTGTATCTGGGGATTATGTGGTATTACAAATAAATTAATTTTGGGGTGAAAACTCTTTCATGTCTAGTTAACTGATGACTAATTTTTCAAACGCTTGATGTATATTTTAAAAATGCTCTTACAATTTGGTATCAAATAGGTATCTTAGATGTTTTTGACGTGATAAATAACACTATATACCTGTTATTGGGGTGTATTGGGTAGTTTACTGATGACTCAATTTTCAAAAACTTTAAATATTAAATACATTACCAACGATTTGTTTGGGTATCTTGGGCTTACGTGACAAATTACACTCTATTATTAGAGTAAATTGCCCGAATATGGAAAACTTTTTGAGTTATGTGATACAATTTGTGTTAATATTTTATTATTCAAAATTAAACTTGGCATTGATTATTATGATTTGTATAACTAAACCAATTTTTATTACAATTATACAAAAATAAATATAATAATTATGTGATCATTTAACTTTTTACAAGTATTCCATTTTGTCCACACTATAGTCTTGATATGGAATGGGATTGTCGAAATATATTGGAAGTTTTAAAAATAATAAAATGTATTTCAAATTAAAAATATTAATCAAACAATTTAAATTTGATTCAAAACGATATCAGGATTAGTAAATCAATTGATTATTTAGAACATTTACAATAATCAAAATATTTTTTAGGATCTCGGGCACAATTTTTGCGGGCCCAGTTTTACATTTATATTACCTAAACGTTGTCTATCCTTGTTAAAGGGATTAATAGTATTATTGGCAGTAGCTAATTGATATATCAACCTCCTAATTTCACTTATAGTTAGACCAAAGCATGTTTCCTCTATTTTCAAATAATAGTTATCCAATTGCATGTCTAGATTTGGAGGAACTGTTGGCCCAAAGATATTAACACAACGTCTTAAATGCTAAGTGTTGAATCAGATTTCAACAGATTAACCAGGAGAAACAATGTTCCTCCTGGAACTTATTACGTCTTTTGGGCTTTTATAAAGCCCATTTATTTTTATTAGTTAGCTAATATAGCACCACTCATGTTGGCATCATTCCAAGGATGTATTTCACGTTGAGAAGTCATCTAAGAGAATAACTAGATTATAGTATATTTAAATGCACTATTATAACTAGATAAAAGCTTGGAAATCATTTAATAATAATTTAATTACAATAATAGAGTAAAAAGTATAAATGGAATTAGTTAAGTATTATTTAATTATGATCCAATGATGGAATATTCAATATTTGGTTCAAAGCACTAGTCGATATTAGGAAAATCAATGCCAATTTGTTGCTCTTTATTTAAAAATTCACACATACACCTTAGGCTGTTCTAGATCTTAGGTTGCAAATACACATCTCGTATGGATCAGTTAAAATAAAATAATCAATAATAAAACTTACCACGTAGCTACAATAATAACTTCAAAGAGTTTTTGATGAAAAACTTTTATCTTGAAGGGAAAAATATTTATTATAACATCCATCACGAACACATTTTGAAAATTGTTTGAAGCTATGCTCATTCGGGGCCAACTTCTAAAAATGTTTTGATCTCAATCAACAGATTTCAGTATTATGTACAGTACCCCTATGGCTTCTTTGGTGCTGACTGACAGCTTTGAAAAGTTACCAGGCCAAATTATGTATTCCTACGCCGAAACATATGATCTGCAAAAACATGTGTTTAGCATATGTCACTTCTGACGGTCAAAACTTAGGTATATACCTAAATGTTGACTATCAGAAGTCAGCTGTGAGCTGTCAGTCAGCACCAAAGAAGTCATGGGGCTACTGTAGAGACGGTAGAGCCCTATTCCACATTAGGAACGTATTCAATATTTGGGCACCTAACTCAAGAGTATATTGAGTGTTCTATATGACACATAACAATGTGTATTTGTTTTTGGTGTAGAAGCTCGTTTAAAGGTGATTTACTGAGTAATAGCTTTTCAAAATTTTTAAAAATGTTAAAATGACCTAACCGCTTTTGTTCGAAATGGGTATCTTGGTAGTGTTTACATGATAAGTAGCACAGTAAGCTTTTTGGGGGGTAGAAATTTCTCTATGGGTAGTAAACTAATGACTTATTTTTGAAAAAGCTTGAAATATTTTAGAAATAGTTCTAACGATTTGATATATTGAGAATGCTTGACGTAGCCATTTACACTGTATACTAACTTGTGTTTGGGTAGAAATTAGCTTAAGTGTAGTATACAAAAGACATGGACATGGGAGAATGAAACACGTGGATTTACTTTGATATAAATTTAATTATGTGATTGTTTTGAATGGGTATAGATATCCTAAGATTGTTTGTTCTGTTTTTTATATTTAATTCACCAAATACCAAATATATTTAGTAATTATTTTTTTCATTTTGGATGATTTTAACTTTATTACTAACAATCATAATGTTATTTTTATTGTCTTCATAGAGAAATAGAGTCTGAAGTTTGGATTAAAGAATAAAAATTGCACAACCACCCAAAATAAAGCAATCTGTATCATCTTTAGTAATTTACAAGTCTGAACTGTGGTGTCTATGAAATCTACTTTCTGAGCATAAATATATTTTTTACTAACTTGAATCACAAATTCAATATGTTCATAATTTAGTGGATTCTTTCGTTTTACTTTAATATTTTTAGAATTAAATTAAAACTTTCTATTCCAAGTGTATATTTTTTAAAGTTTCAAATCATGATAGAGTATATGAGAAAGCTTTACAATTTTGTCTTACCCTTGATTTCACGGATATTCCCACAATAGCAACATTTATTATAAAATTATTACACATATTAAAATAGTACTATCTATAGTAAAATAACATTATAATCTAAAATTAGAGGTGCTATTAAAATTAAATTAACATATTTGGTATAGTTGAAGAAATTATTAATCCAAAAGTTGTGAGTAAACCTCTTTGTTTGAGACAGCACACTCAAATTTGATTCAATTATATATTTTAGGATTGCCACAATCATTAAATAAATCTAAAATATTTTTACTTTAGGTATATTATTTAATATTTTATAATTATTTTATTTTATAAATACCTTCAAAATCACTTATTATTTGTTAATTTAACTTATTTTTAATTCATTTACATTTTTATATCCAGATGATAACAATCTTAAGAAGAAAACGCACACTAAAATGATTGCGTCAATTATACTTGAATAGTGCTTTCTAAAACTACTGATATTTTACAAAAAAATAATTCAAAAGTTTCTGTGCTTTATACGTACGTACTGTACGCACAAAAATTAGAAAATATGCGTTGGTAAAGAGAAAAGTGTTTAGTAATAAATTTAAATAAATGATTGAATTATTAAAGAAATTAAAATATATTAATATTTGAATTATCTTTTCTTAGAATCAAAATTAAGAATAAACATTTGTTAGTTCAATGTGATGAGCACGACAAAAAGGACCCAGATAATGTGAATAGCTTATTAAGTATTTAATTAATTAAAACTAATGTTTGCTATTATTTTAACCAAATGAATTAATAACCACAGGTATCCAGTTTTGTCCCTATAACTTATAAATGCATATATTTTATATATATACATTTACATAAACACTAAATTTATATAACAAATAAATATCACAATAATAGATTAATTTACAAGATTAATAATGGTCCAACAAGTTATTAATGCTAAAATTCCTTTAGGCAGATAAATGTAAATGATTTACAGTTATTATAATAAAAATATACTGCAATGTTTCTAAACAAAAAATACAAAAATATGTACAAACTGTTTCAATAAAATTTAAACCCAATCATATTTTATAGTTGTAACCTAGCTCTTGATCACTACATCCATTATTAATGGTCTGCATGAAAACTTAAACTCTCCTGCATCTGTATGTTGTGGATTATACGATGACTATAAGTCATTTGTTTAGTGGTACTTCTATGTCAAATGATTTTAAAAGCATTATTTAATTAGAGCTCTGTGTATACTCTGTTTACTCTCATAGACGATAAGCTTAGCTCAAGTGATTCCAACATGGTGTACAGTATATTACATGATAACATCATAATGTAATGTATGAAAGTAAGACTGCTATTTTTCAGTGTAAATAAAGTGAACATACTTTCAAATATTAACAAAAAATATATTTGTTATTAATAAAAAATATCTCCATGGCGTAAGTCCGCATCAAGCTATACCGACCAAGTGGCTGCCAATGTTAGCAATGATGATGCCAGCACTTAAAGCAGATAAAGGGTGTCATATGGTCAGCACAATAAACCCTAAGTCATCGATCTCAGTTTTATAGACCGTATCTGCTACTTATTTATTCAACTAGCTTCTCGTTTGTCATCATGAGGATGAATTTGAGCCCATTACAGAACCAATGCTTCTCAGAAAGATTCTGGAAGAGCCCGGGATCAAACCCGGGACCTCTGGATCTGTAGTCAAGAACTCTGACCACTAGACTACACACACACATATAGTTTAGTTGGCAATGTTTCAGTTACAATTTCAATACAGTAAATAGCTCTAAAAACAAACTTCTATAAGCATAGTGCAAAGCGCAAGCTTAGTTTGAGAGGACATCATGCTAATAAAACCCGTCAAGCGGAAATATACTATTTATAAAAACTTGTCAATTTACAGTATAAATCCAATGAAACGGTTCCGGCATATTTTTTTGGCAGTGTTATTCATACCTCAGAATAGTTTCCAACTTTTAATGTTATCTTATATCTAGTATGCTTGTATAAGCAAAAAGCCACTAAACAAGTTTAATGAGACCAGCTTACAAACGTATTCATGCTGCCCCCACCTTTCTGCGTCGAATTTGGGTCGGTTCACACAGGAAATAGTTTGATGTTACGCGGCTTTCCTAGCATGCCACGCCTTTCACTGCCGCATATTCCAAGCAAATAATTTGAAGTGTCGCGTGTGTATATGTGAATTAAGAAGTAGTTTTCACCACTCAACAAGGATCATGGGGTAGTATGCCATATTTTAGAAATTAGAGCAACAATTTTGGTTAACAACTTTAAATAATTAATTTAATTAATTAAAAATCAATGTTTTTCATAATTTTATTAGTGTGTTTGATAAAAGGTTCCCCAACCACTCTTGCAATAGACTGGACAGTCACTAATGGGGAGATCAGGGTTCGAATTCCAGTCGGGTGTCAGAGGGTGGTTATACCTAAAAAAAATTCTATTTTCTCTCACCGCGAATGCGAGTAAACTTCCTCTAAGATAAAATCTTCTTTATCTCTAACAAATTAGCGTAATTAGTACATATGCGTGCAGCCAGAATTGATAGTAAGAAGTGGTGCTAAAAAATTATCGACTTAATCTAAAGGCGCGGAGGAGGGTATTTTAGAGAAAGTCTACCCACACTAGCGGGGAGAGGGAAATATAAAACCATACACGTCACATGAATAAACCTCATCTCCAAACCCCCTCAGTGTATCCAACAAACAATAATATTGTTGGCGTATAGCCCAAACAGGTAGTAAGACGTGGTGCTAATATATATAAATATATAATATATATTGCTATCAGGCGCAAAATACAAGGGAAGAGTGAAATATAATATTTGTACTTATAGGTAAAGGGTGGTGGGGGGTAATATTTTAAAGGAGATACATCAGTATTAGAGATGGGAAAAACAGTGATTTTACGATATCAGTGAATACAGTGACTGTGATTTTAAAATATCGGTGATTTATACCAGTGATTTTCCACTGTTAGTATTTACTATTTAGCTGCTGTCCGAGTAGGCGCGTACAATCGAGTATCGAGTAGTATGGAGTATTTCTGAGTACTGGGTATTTACTATTTACTCGAATAATCCCATGGCATTCGGTTGTCGGTTGGAACTTGAAAGGAGAACTAATTACTTGGAAGTTTGGCGGCTTGCAATGGAATTTGATACTTAAAGACTTAACATAAGCTCTTTCTGTCGGCACTCGGCACTGACATTGACATTATTGACATACAGCTACCTA
>CABFOW010000951.1:76560-98164 GCA_902141385.1 Timema californicum
TTTTAAAAAGAATCCGAAATGTGATTTGCTTAGTAAGCTAAGCTTGCTTTTGTATTTTGCTCTTAACAACAAATGTTTTGTATTGAAAATGCATGTGAAGGAAACATTTAAACTATTAAAGTCATTTTTACGTAGCAATCTTATACTGATTTTGATAAATGAGCTCTAAGAGATCAAGTGTTTTAAATAGAAATAACACGTAAAACATGCCAGTCAATAAGGTCGATTCTCAATTAGTTGGTAGAAAATAAAAAATAAAAGAATAACAAAGGCCGCGAAGCGAGTATTTATTCGAGTGTCTAGAAAAAGAAGCAATACTAGCTCCGTAGCTCGAGTATTGCGAGTATTTCGAGTATTTCGAGTATTGTGAGTATTTCGAGTATTTCGAGTATCACTGATATCTCAATCACCGATACTTTTGAGATCGAGTAACTAGGAGTATCAGTGATCAAATGGTATCGGTGAAAAAATCACAGTCAGTGATATATCGCCCATCTCTAATCAGTATCCTTTTAGAAAGAAACCAGGGGATTTTAAAAGAAATCGTAAAGTCAATTTCAATTTATATTTACACTAATGATATAGGGATAAAAAGGGCAAAAATTAAGAGTAAGTAGACCTTCATTTACGTGGGGAAAAAACCAGTAAAATAAATATCTCACTATATTTGGTCAGAATTTGAATCATTCGAACAATGGCCTCCCCGTCAACGAGTAGCTACACAATACTAGACCGACACCTCTGTCCGAGTGCCCGTCAGTGCAGGTGTTTATATTCCACTCTACCTCCCTTGCCCCTCCCTTCCTGAGCTTGCCAACTATATTCTTTTAGAAAGGACAATACTTTTTAAAGAATGTCAGTCCTTGTAAATTTTTAAACTCAGAAATCGACTTTATTTATAAATTTATGGTAACACTTATTTAAAAAATAATTATTAGGTCACATCATCATACTTGCATGTTAATTAGTTTTCAACTCGTCTACCCAAACGTTCAAATATGAACTCTACTATCTCTACCAAAATATACTATTATATACCGTTTTATGTATGGTTTAGACCTGAGTGATACAAGCTTTAATGATCCGTGAGCCAATATGCATAATCCAGCCAACATAGCAGGCCATAAAAATAATATATATATATATTTAATAATAATCGTAATAACAAGTAGGGCCTAGCCCTTTCAATTTTAGTAGTTTTACTTAAATTCAATATGTCCATTCGGGTTATCCACTTATTTACTAACTACGCAAATGGTTTTAAGAATTAAAAAGGTTATATTTATAGGAGGTGTACCCGCATTTGCGTGGAGGCAAAATGAAAAACGATCCTCAGCATACCTGACAGAGATTTTAACCTTGATCCTCCTGTCGTCCACAGTCTAGTCTACTGCTTAAGTACAGTAGCCCCATGGCTTCTTTGGTGCTGACTGAAAGCTCACAGCTGACAGCTGACGGCTTTGAAAATTTACCAACCCAATTTATGTATCCCTATGCCGAACCATATGATCTGTAAAATCCTGTGTTTCTTCTGAGAGTCAAAATTAGGTATATACCTAAATGTTGATTGTCAAAGTCAGCTGTGAGCTGTCAGTCAGCACCAAAGAAACCACGGGGCTACGTTGTATCTTAAACCATGTGGTCACTGAGGTGAGTAATATTTTACTTTGTTATTATTGTTATTAATATAATTTTATATGCATCGATAATATCCAGAGTAAATTACATTAGAAGATCATATGACTTTATGTATAATTAAAATATATTTATTATTATTATTATTATTATTATTAGGACCCGTTGGGTTATACGCACTATGGTAGGTTGATTGTGAGATGAAATGGAGGACCTACAGTTAACGTGGGATCCGAACCACGATAGAGGCCTGGCATTCCACACATTCACAAGTTGTGATTAATACACGTCTTGTCAGAGATGAAGAAAGGGTTTGGCAATCAGATAAATCTGTACCGGGACCAAGGATTAAATCCTGGACCCCCAACACAAAATTCTGACACCTTACCCCTAGACCACCAGGTCACCCAAAATAAATGAAAGTTTATCTAATAACTTTTTCTGTCTCTCAGATATGTCAATTTTTAAGGAAATTGAGGTATTCATTATATTAATAAGGTGATTTTACTAAGATAGTGAGAGGACTGAGTATATTTCAGTACCACAAGTTTTTCCATCGTTCAGATCAGGTTTACACTTTTTTATATTATTGTTTTTAAAGCCAGTTAAAATTTGCGGACCAGAAGAAAATAGGTTAAGGTCTAGGTTGGACCACAATGGTGTAGACAATGAGTGAACGTTGTTTGTAATCGACTTAGCCTGACGACAAACTTCACAATTTTTCCTATTTTTGCACCCTCCCCAGTATTAATAATTGTTGCAGTATTTAAGTTTCCTGAAAGCGACACATTAGAGAAAAGTAATTAATATCAAAGAGGGTAAGATTATTTAATGCAATTATTTTAACCTGCTGTACTTTAAATTTAATTGTTAACCATTGATTTATTGTACTATTTTATTAAAATCCCTCTCGTTTCTAAGGAGTTGAAAGACATTTTACAAATATTTTAATGTTTTTAAAAATATGTATCTACTGTATCTATGTTCCAATCAATGCTATAATTTTTGAAATCATATCAATCTGCTCACCAATTTTAATATTTCTAAACAATTTTCTATATCTAATTGTTTTGCTCTACTTTTAATTATACATACATATATACATATATATATACACATATATATATATATACATACATATATACATATATATACATATATATATATACATATATATATACATATATATATATACATATATATATACATATATATATACATATATATAGTTAGTTATTATAGTAACATACCACGTTCCTTTGTTAAATATATTAAATTACCTCAAAGCAAATGTTTATCTTTTGTATTAATAATTTTACTATTTAATGTGGCGCAATTAATTGCAAAACAAAAAACTTATAAACACATATCCACTTTAATATTTCTTAAACAATATCTTTCCTTACTAAAACAAAATATTGTTTAAAAACAATAAACTGCTTATGTAATTAGTTGACACAAGTATTTATGCTAACACAATATAAATTTGAAACCCATCTTAACCATTCCAATATATGACTACTGTGCATAATTTAGGTGATAATTCTGCAACAAATAGAAGTGAGGTGATATAAATATATGTGACAACATTATATACGTGACAGTTGAGTTATTTTTAATACATGCTTTTCAAATTTCCGCAGTGCTGGGAACGAATAAATAATGCGTACACTTTAAAAATGGATGGTGATATTTCTGCTACGTGCTTCTACATGTTCACTTGTGCAGGGTTATAAGTATTGTGGGGAAAAAAGGTAGGGAAGTATATATTTTAAAGTATGACAATTTTGCTTTCATCTTTCAAGATAGCAACGTAGTCGTGAATATAAATTGCATATTTTTCTACGAAATGTTACAAGTTTTTATGGGCAAAATTTTGTTTTAGGGATGGCATATAAAATGTTATCCCTTATTTATAAATTTTTTAACTAATATATTATGTTCATAAGATGGGCTTCTTAGAATATACGAACATATTTGTAATGTACGGGGCCAAAATTGATGATATCTTTATATTTCACTGCTATTATTTAATAGGTATTGATAACATCCAACAAGAGCAATAATTTTAGATACCATGTCATATAGTATGTATATGTGAAAGTATAACTTATAACATTTAATAATTTCAGATAAGAACCTTACTTTGAAAATTGAGCCGTAATATGAATATATTGTAGCATTTTCAAAAAGTTGTGATGTTCAACGCATTACAATCACTAAATTTTTTATCAAAAATAAATTCATAAAAATGTTCTGGGAGAAAAATGTATCCTTAATCCTAGCAACTTTTGTAAATACTATTTAGAGAGAATTGTTAAATCTCTATATAAAACCAACTAATATTAAAATAGTATTAGTTTGGGAATAATTGTTGAGTTTAATATATCGTAGATATAAAATGGTAAAATTGTAGAATATTCCATTTTTACTTCAAGATGTATATTAAAATGTAGTATATATAATCATCACTGACTTTGGTTATTACCTATTAGTTCGTTGAATCTCTTATCAAAATGATCATTGGTGATATAGTAAGATAATGCTTTTCTTCTTTTAAAAGTGCATGAATTAATTATAGCTACTGCTACTTAAGTGCAAATAACTGAGTCATATAAAATTCTTAATATATTGTTCGAACAAATAAAATCTTTTTCACAAAGAAAAAGTTAATCAAAAGGTACTATATAGCGGAATACCTGGCACGATCTCTTGTTTTTTAATTAATAAATAACTTAAAAGTTGAATTTAATTTAAAACTTGAAGTCTCATTGTAATTTTGTGGTAAACCAAGGCACACATTCAGAATTATATATGAAATAATATGTAAACATAATTATTTAAAATAAAAATTATTTTCGTAGAAGTTTATATCAAAGAAAATAAACACCATCCATCACCATTGTTTAAAATTGGCCTTTAAATTGCTTCTATGCTGTTTTAATTATACAAAATATGTAATATTTAAAAATATGTAAAAGTACTAGCTTCTGTTTTGCTTTGTATATCGAGGTACTTATATTAATAAACATTTAAAATGGTCCAAATAAGCTACACATTTTAAAGAAGCAACTTTAATGTAGAGATACGATTGTTATTATTTTTGCATAATATAAATATTAGTGAAACGAAATATGTTGATTTGGCTATACTTATGATTTATTTATAGATTAATTTAAATTATAAATTTACATATATTAGATAAATTTAATTAATATTTACACCATCTATTTAATATACATATTCATATAGGCCAACATATGTAAATATTAGGTAATTTCCCACTGAAATCCCCATATATAACATACTAAGCAATTAATATGGTCAGTTTTTTCTTACTTTGAGATATAACTTACTTTATAAATTGACATAGTCAAGTATTTGTATAGCTTCAAATTATATATTTCAAAAAAGTAAATAAACAAAAATTTGAAAATCAGTTAAAAGAACGGCAATTTTATCTCATAACTAGAGCTGAACTTATTTCCCTTTTAAAACCAAAATGTAAATGAATAACTTTTAGATGACGCGGATAGCATGTTTTGTAAAATTGATTCAAAGCGATGACTAAGTATTTTTAATTTCTTAAATATCTGATCATAAATAAATACTTATTAAAAGTATAGGTTTTTATTGTGAAGAAGAATTAGTCCTGCACCTCTTTAGGAAGATAAAGTAATGGAAGAAGAGCAAAAAGTGTGTATGTGTACTGTGTTGTGTAGCATTTACTCCAGTTAAGTTCATGTGCATTTTAATGTCCCTTAAAATTCACTGTGATTTAATTTAAAATCCCTCTCTCTATATATAAATATATCTTAAACTTTCTCAATCAGATAATGAGGATATACGAAGGAAATAACGTAGTAAATTCTTTGACGAAAGACAATATTGAGCTATTAATATCTTTTATATAAACGAATAATTTTGTAATTAATATATTGATTTATATACTGTAGTTTAAAGTTAGATACTATACTATGTTATATAGTAGCTGTTTGAATGACGTTATAATTAATTATTTACTTACTCTATGGCATTAGGAATTCAAAAGTTCATTGCCACGCTTAAAAAAGTACGCCACTTATCCCTATCTTGAGATAGTTCTATCCAGTCCATCTCATTACACCCTATCACTTTCAGGCCCATTTTATTGTTATCCTCCCATTTGCGTCTAGGTCGTCCCGTTGATACCTTTTTATTTTATTTGCATATTGATACTCTGAGCACGGTTTCTATATTCTTCTATTCACGCTGCATGCCCTACCCACTGTAGTCTACGAGACTTGATTATCCTAAAAATGTCTTGTGGTGAGTACAAGGTAAATAACTCATCATTAGGTAGCCTGATCCCCTACACTCTCCAGTATTCTCGTCACTTTTAGGAACAAATAGCTTCCTGAACACTTTGCTCTCGAACACACTCAATTTTTTACTCAGATACGAGTAAGAATAAGAGACCACGTTTCACTTTTATAGAAAAAATAAAATATACTTGGATAAAGGTGAGATTTATTTTAAATATATACTATTACATTTTTGAACAAGTAAACAAAATGAATAGTTTTATTTTCTTACTAAAATGGATTAATACATTTTTATTCATGTATCCACACCATCATTTTCATGAAATCTTTGCATTCGATCTTAAGTCAGCAAAACTCACTAATGCTCTCGTTAAATCTCTGCAACCAGTTACGTGATTATTTGAGCTTTGTGCATAATTTTATCCCTCTATAATCATTTTAAGCCCGGATTTTTAACACTCAACCCAGCCCATAATAATCTTCGGTTATCCTCTTTTCAAATTAATTAATTAATTATTTTTATCAACTATACACCGAATGTTATACAAAGAGAAGGAATTGAAAAGCGTGGCATGAGAAGCGAAACCATACACAGCGTCAAGTTTTAAAGAAGGCTAGAAAGCATCAAGGCAACATAAATATACTAAGGCAAAAGCTTAAAATGAAAAATCCAGAAAGTTGCATTAAGGAGTTTTGATTATTTATAGTTTTTTTTAAAATGTATATTGGACCTATCAAACAAAATTGGGACTAAATTAATGTGCTAGTAATTCAATAGGCGAGTCGGCAGGCAGTTTAAAACATAATTTGCTTTTTTTTAAGGGAAGGAGGCAAAGAGCTAGGGTTATTTTTTCAATTTCAATCATATCACTATTTTTCGGGGTAGGGGTGGGGTTGAGAAGGGTTTTCTGGTGAAATATAAATGGTTTAATGCCCCCACCGTTTTGACGTAGGTGATAGTATCACTCGTAGCATCTGTGAAGGCACGCCTTAACCGTGATCGCCGCGACTGCGCCAAAGTTTGGGGGCACAGAAGGATTCCCTGCACAGATCATAGATAGAATAGAGACACAGGACGGGATGTGAGAGACACAAATACACAAACAAAGATATAAGGGATAATAAAGTATCTTGGGAATGAAAGGAAGACAAAACACAGAAACAAAGTACTAGATAAAAGAACGATAGAGAGAGTAAGATTAGTAGACAAAAACACTGTGACATTAAATAAGAGAGAAAGAAAGAGTGATAGAAAATCTAAGAGTTAAATAGTCACATTTTATATCAATTACTTAAAGAGTTTTAAGATTAAAACAATTCATTACTTTGGTTAAAAAATCCAACTTTACTAGTTTAAAGCTCTGAGGCAAGCAGTTAATTTAAAAAATATTTTAAATATTGATATATTTACAATGATTGATCTTAAATATATATTAACTGATTTAAATAATAACTCCTAAACGTACATTTTTTGGAATAAAAGGAAAATATTAAAAAGTAAAATAATTTAATTTGTATGATTTATAAAATGAGTTATAAATATATTTTGTCTGTGTGACTTAAAAAACTGTTTGTTTTTGTGGATTATTTACCAATAAATATTTACATTGATAAAATGAAGTGTAGGTATATTGATCAGAATAAGTAAACACGAGTTTTCAACTGTCATTGTTTAGAGTTTTTTTACAATCAAAAAATAATAATTTTAAATATTTCAACACTTTATTTGCATAAAATCTTGGATTGAGAGAAATATAAATTTTTTAAAAATAGGAATATATTTTCAAACACACATATTTATTTTAAATAATACATTTACTTTTTTTAATAAATAGTAAGATTAGAGAAAGAATACTTTGAAATTGTGCTATTGAATAAATCCAAGTATTTGCTTAATTTTATAGTGTAAGAAAATACAATACTTACAAATATCATTTTTAAATTATAGAACAATTGAAATAAAAAGACCTTTCAACTTCGTATGGCCCAATATCTATTTTATCTGAAATAATGGTTTATAATTTGGCTTGACAGTACTCATTTGCTTGTAGACAGAAAGCCAAACAGTACAGTCAGTACATGGTTAACCTACTATAGCCAGTACTTAACTAAGTAGAAGTAGGGACTTTTAAAACAATACAATAATTTACATATTTTGTATAGTAATGCACTTCGTTTATTTATTTTAACAGTATAAATATACTTTTTTTTTAAATCTTAAATATGGCACATGTTTGAAAGTATAAACATTCTTTTATATTAAGTTTTCTTCCTTTGAAAGTTTTATGTACTACATTTTATAGTTAAAGAATTCATGCAACAAGACTGTGAATAAATAACACCAATAAAATATTCATGCCAAATATTATAAAAGCAAATGTTAGTTTAAACAAATTGCATGCAAAGTGCAAGACAAAAAAGAAATAGTTTATTCATCCTGAGTTTCCTCGTCTATTGTTTGTATAGTTGAAATTCTTAGGATTGGTAACTTATCTTGAATACAGTTCAATATATTGTACACATGCGATGATTTTTTTTTTATTGATATACCTTTCGCAAGAAACTTACACTGTAATAATGGGTGTATCATTACAAAGTAAATATTTGGGATTTAACTGGATATGTATGTGATTAGGCAGGATCTAAGTACATTTATGTTTCTATTGGTCTGCATTGTATCGTATTGTTTTTTTTTTGTTAGGACTGTTTTTTAAATTTATTTCAGGCATGAGTAATAAATATATCCGAAAATATACTAAGTTTTATACTAAATATTAATCAATATTAACAATACATAGTGCAATTTTCGCAAATATGATGATTGTTTTGCAACTGTATATATTTAAATCAAAATCATTTAAAGAGAAAACTAACTAACCATATTTACTATATTTAAGTAAAGCATTTTCTGTTTTACTTTAGTGAAATATTTTACTTTCCATCACAGATCATTACATCAATAAAAACCATTGTTATTATCAACAGTTATATACTATCCCTTAACACCAGCTTAAAACGAAGAATCATGTGCCAATGTGAAATAGATAGTTACATTAAAAATAAATAATAATCATGAACATAAATTTTTATTTAAAATATTCTACAGTATACTGTGTCAATTAAAAGAATATTTAGATTGCATAGCATTTAACATTAAAAGTTACATGGCAGGAGAACATACGCATCATGTGCTGATCTACACGTTTTTAATTAATAAGGTGCTTTGTTCTCAAAATTACGTTGATATATTTTATAACAGTTAGTATACTTTCGAATATTTGCTAGAAATATCTCGTACGTGAATTATAAATTAACTTTGATCTCTCCAATATGAGGTAATGGTGTAAGGGTGGTGGTTGGAGTGATATTGTAAGTTGAGATGTCGATAGTGCACAGGTTAGTATCGATATATTGACATGTTTAAAGATAACAAAAAAAAGAGAGAGAGAGAGACCTAGAATTCAGTCCCCGTATTTGTATTCAACTTCATTGGTTTTTTATGGATTGCTAAGAGGTAACAAGTTAATTCTCAAGGTTCAATTTAATTTAAAAACTACATAAACACTTATCCACGTTGACAAATTAAGCCACTCAAATTTTTTCTTCATACATATTGATATAGTTTAATCTATGCAACTGTGTTTCTTGATTAATGATACAAATAAGTAAAACTTTCTACTTGAGCAAGGTCAAATACTAAAAGTTTTATAGCTATAAAAAATATACTTTTACAGACATGAGCATTTAGAATAAAGTCTTCACGGAACAACTTAATTAAGTTTACTTGTTTGTATCATAGTAAATTCAGAAAGTATTTGATAAACTGATTAAATATCTTTGAAAAATATATCTGTTTAGAAATTCACGCTCCGAGTATTTGATTTTATTCTGTCGAGTTCTAACACTTAAGCTGTATGATGACTATCTATGCCTTGGATGAATCCAAGGCTAGTTAAGTTGTCAGCTAAGTGGGACGTCAATCAAAATATCGAGAGTTTGAATACCTGAGTGGGTGGATTTTTCCAAATATATCATTCACTTGTTTGTAAAGAAATTAATTTAAAAAAGTCAAAATTGAGGACATTGTTGTGATTAATTCTACAGCGTTAAGGAAAAAACCTACAAATGTTTGATAAATGCTCTATAAAATTACTATTTTATTAGGATTATTTTAAATGTTGAGCAAATAATAATATATAACAAAAGTTACAGCTGGAGACTTGACGTATGAATACGTTATAATAGATATAGTAGCTTTTATTGTTGTCAGAAGTCTATTATTATTATTTGTTTCTATTATTTAGCACCACGTCTTACTACCTGTTCGTATTATAAGTTTCCATTACTATTAAAAATTTGATTGTATATTCACTTTTATTTATTGTAAGTTTTTGTTGTGATCATTTTTAACTTACTGAACTAATAACATAGGAGACTGAACAGGTTCCGGTGCTTAAATGAAGATTCAGTGAAATCAAGTTACTTAAGAATCGAACCACCTCATTCATTTTTTAAAAATAAATATAAATTATACTATGGGCCAGTTTCATAGTCAAATTTAGTACGCCTCAAGCTCGGCGCTACACTAAGTACAAGACGACACCTACCTAAACCAGAATGGAATGGGCCAGTTTCCTATTCGAGAACGGCCCATTCCATTCAAGTTTAGGTAGGTGTCGTCTTTTACTTAGTGTAGCGCCGCACTTGAGGCGTACTAAATTTGACTATGAAACTGGCCCTAAATTTCTCAAGACCAACATTTTAATTGTTCAAAGCAATGATAAGAATGGTGTCTGGTTCATATAGATCCTATTATAGTCAAAGCTAATTTCTATACGTCCTATAAAGAAAAGTAAGGCCATGAAACCTATACATCTAAAATACCTATGGAGCTGCAATTGATGTGTAGTTGTGACATTCTTGCAGCCAAGGTATTGTTCGATCAATCGTATGAATATTGATTTGTAGACTCAGACCCGGCCGTGTTTGTTCAACAGGTCATTTTCGATTCTTTCCGCTACAAGTATATAGCTCAGGTATGTTAAAGTATTTGTTTTAATGTTGGAACACATAAGAAAGGTCGCAATATGTTGAGGGACACTTTTAGACATAAGTAAAGTAAGATATTTTTTTATGATTATTTTAAATATAATTTTGTCTAATACCTGATATAATTATGTTCACATACGTAGATATACATAGTATACTTAAAATTAGAAATATTACAAAAAACGTGCATAATATTTTCTAATCATAAATAATAAAAAAATAAGCATAATTAAATAATAATTTCTAAATTGTTACATACCGCATAATTTTTAATAGACCCTTGGTATCTTTATGCAGCTAACAAATCAACAAAATTCGGTATAATGACTTGAGCTGATGTAATTTTCAAAATTGAAGATAGATGCTTATTAGTTAATCCTGACCCTTCTAAAGTTTTGTTATTTTCCACTAAAGTAAACAGATCTTCCCATTAATATATGCTCTAGAACAGAGCCAGACTTTGACATAATACTATAGTTATATGGTAGTCGAGTATGTGCCCAATAGTAGATGCAGGGTTTGATTTTATAACCTTATTATTTCTCTAATGTTTCTTAAAAAAATCAATATTTGTTACTGGACCGCTACTTTACCACTTGTCAAGGCGACCTTATCTGTGTTAGGGGTTAAGGCATCCACCACAAAGGAACACCAAATTGTCATCACAATAACACCACGTAGTTCAATCCTCGGTCCCGGCACAGATTTATCTGATTGCCAAACCCTTCCTTCACCTCTGACAAGACATCTTGTGAATGTGAGGAATGCCAGGCCTCCACCGTGGTTCGGATTCCACGTTAAACTGTAGGTCCTTCATTTCATCTCACAATCACCCTACCATTTCACATTAGCGTAAGTGCGTATAACCCGAACGAGTAGTAAGACGCGGTGCTAATAATAATAATAATAATAATAATAATAATAATAATAATAATAATAATAATAAGACACCACGTAGGTAAGGTTTCTCAGTAGTTGATCCATAATGTAAACGCCTTAAAATTAAGTGTCACATGTGCAGTGACCGTGAAATTTTATTAGTCCAAAATTTCATTGAAATATTTTTATGTATAGTTTTTAGGATTTTTATTGTATTTTAAAGGGTCAGAGGGTGGGTATTAGACCTTCAGCTGGTGGGCCACGTGTTTGACATGCCTGCTATAGATAATACGTCAGATGATCAATAGTTTTATATTCTTGTCTCTATGTTTTGATCATTTATTCTACTTGCTTTGTTTTACAAATTTTGTCAGTTCTCTTTGTACTGGGGTTGTCTCTAAGCCCAGAACTGGGTATAAATATTAAAGCTGCTGTCATACTTAACAGACGTTGCACATTAATTATCTGTCAATGCCAGGTCTAACTTACGTTTAATAGCCCTTTGGAATAATAAAATAAGGAACCCGGGAAGTTTTGTGTAATATTAGTATATCTTCAAACATTTAGTTTCCTATACGTTTGAACTATAGTTATAAATAATTGTGATAAAAGAAAATATTTTTATGCAAATCGTAGTTCAATAATCACCACTTATTTATGGTAATATAGGGTTGAGTTCGTGAACGCAGACAATAATAAATTGAATACAAATTCAACTGGTAAAGAAGATATTAAAAATTAAAGATAAAATAAAAATATAATAATTATTTCGTTTAAACTTTCTGAATTTAATAAATTATGTTTGTTTTAGTTAATAGTTTGAAATGTATTTTCAGTTTATATTTTTTTTTATGTTCAAACAAAACATTTTAAAAGTAAAAAATAGGACATATATGAAGAGCATCAGATATAAACAAGAACGGATAAAAATTTCAAAGTCAGTTTTATATTATCGATATAGTCTTTAATGCGATCTAAGTTTGAAACATATTAAAGCTGGCATCCATCTTAGTATGCAAGTATATAACCGTCGATCAATGCCATAGTTTCTGACGTATATCACAAGACAGTCATGGCGTAGATATAATAAAATCGTCTCCATACATTTTTAAGAAATATAGATTTTGAGAACATGATATGATACTTGTTATATTAATAATTTATCAGTAAAATTTGAAAACTTTTTTGTCAGAGTCTCACTACTGGATTGGGTTCCTCACATATATACTATTACGTTAGTGCGTTATGAATATTGAAGATCTCATTTTATAGGAGATTTAAACGGATTTGCGTGAAGGGGGAATGGGGGCAGGGAAATCACGTGATTATACCCAGCTAGGCTTAGAAACCAGATCTCCTCATCATCGGCAAACTATACTAAATGAGAAATACATTTTTACCACATGCTCAGCCACGTGGATTCAATAAATTGTATCTTTATTTTTACTTTCTTTCAAATCCCCCGGAAAAAGGAATATTGTGATCGTAGAAAAAAAAAAGATCAAACTAGAAATTATAATAAATGTCGAAGTTTCATGACCACCTTAAAGAAAAATAATAATTTTCACAAGCCGTCAGTCTGTCCGTCTGTCTATTTGTCTGTGTGGCTGTATCTTGGCCTAAAGTCTAAGCCATTTACCGATCGGATTAACACTTAATATCTAAGGTTTTCATAAGTATCCCCCTAGGAGTTTTTGGAATTAGGTAACCATCCCTATAATTAAAGGTAGTTTACTGAGTGGATAAATGAGATAACATTGATTTACTCAAACTACGCTTTAAGGGTTTTGATTTTTTCTAAACGTTCTTTAACACTAATAATAAAATGACAATTCCCGTTTTTTCATGGAAATGATCTTAAGGGTACTTTACAAACGGAGGAATTTCCAATTTTGATAATATCCACGCAACTATTTTAGATATGAAATAACATATAATTGTAAAGTTGTAATATCAATAAAAGATTTATTGAAATGTATTTCAATAAAAACTTTAATCAAACATATATGATTTATGTGTAACATATATAACAAATATATTATAATAATTAATAGGTAATAAAGTTTGATTACAGTACTATTAATAATTAATAGGTAATTCAAATTAAACGATAACTGTTATTTATGATGTATTATCAAATTAATAAAGTTATTTCCCGAAGTTGCCTATTGATTAATATTCATTAAGCTCAGTGACTTGGTGATTAATTTTGTAATCAAAATCAAATTTTGTTTGAAGTTAGTCCATCGTACATTATTACCGATATCCTTGTGGATGTCCAATCGCTGCCAAATTGTGCGTGAAATTAGAAAGGCTGTGTTTGAAACGTTTAGTGCGTCAGGTTTTTGAGGTGGAGTATGGAGATGGGGTTAACAAGGGAGGGGGGAAATATGATAATTACAAAATCCTGCACGATCATGATTCAGGAATCTGCAGATAAACGGAAATTTGATGAGGTGGCTAGATATAATAATGTTCGAAAAACTAAACCTGTTTGAGAATATTATTGCAAATAATACTACAAAAATAGTTTTATGAATAATTTGCTATCGCACAGTAGTTTGAAAACAAGCATCATAATTTACTTTTCTACAAACTTGAGGAGTTTTTGCATAGTTTTAAAATATATTATTTAAACATTTCTACTTTTTTCAGATGATCTGAAGTTATTTAGTAAATGTTAATTCAGTTAAAGATTTTAAAGCACCAATGCAACCTTCAACCATTTAACAAGCTTAACTTTCATTATCTCACTATGGCAGTGGTTACTAACCTTTTAAATATCACGGACGCTCTGAAGTCAATTATAATTTGACACGGCCCCCACCGTACGAGGTGAGATTAAAAACCTATGCACACATTTCTAATACTATACGTAACCCATTTAATACTATGGTAAGAAAGAAAATCTATGTTTGGACACAGTTATGGAAAAAAACTGTGTCCAAGCAAATTGTGAATAGCGAATGTTTTTATATAGTTTGAAAATGCAAATAATTTTTTTTTTGCTGACCCCTCACATGATTATTTGTGGACCCCCAGGTTGGGAACTTATTCTATTTATCAACTTAAAATATAATCAAAAAGTGTAATCCGCCAATGTAAGACTACATAATGTCACGAGAGTTATGAAAGGTTAAAACTCAATTTCTACTAACTACTCACCAAAATATATGTTTTCTCTTTCCGGTATTGACAACTAACGGGATTTGTGTCGTTATAACTTTTATACACGAGCCTAAATTTTATAGGATGATAATTATCTTGATTCTTGTTTACAAAATGTTCTCATTCGGACCCTCTATATTGGAATCTTTGGATTCATAGAAATACTACTCACGGGATAAATTCAAACCAATGTTTTGTGGTAGCGTGAAATGACTTATGTTTTTCGTCGTATTACACTCAGGTTACAAATAATTCTTGTGGTTTACTGTTAATTCAAAAGAAATACTATTATTTTAAAGCTTACACTACTGTATAAATTATAAATGGTATCATATACAGTTTTAAAAAAATTGGAATATCTAACGCGCACTTTTTTATCAGACTGATTATTTCAGCACATGACTTATAAACTAACCTAGATCTAGAACAAACCCAACAACAAGCCCCCTAACGTTAATTTATCAACGTGAAAGTAAGAAAAAACATTTCATTAAATATATTTGTTTCAGCCACGACGGGTATCAATCCCGGGATCTAACTAGTGTTTTGTAGTCCCCAGTATTCAGGAACTACCAGTCGCTACTTACCCAGGCGTAGTCTGTAAAAGCAAAACTTGTAATCAACCCTTTAAGAGTTGATAAAGTATTTGCAGAGTAAACATAGAAGGTTATTATGTCTTTTTATGAAATAACTTGGTAATCATACCATCTCCAAAAAAATATGTTATATCGCATTTCTTAGCAAGAGTGTTGATAGCAGCCATGTACATTATCCTGCCCTTTTGTCGTTTCACCACATACTGTAATGGCTTATCTTCTGTTGATGAACGTTTCTAGACCTACGTTCACAAACCAAGGTGTTTGTCCTGATTCTGTAAAGTTTTACAGTTGTTTTGGAATTGGAAAGCTGTGAGATAGGTGTAACAAATTTTGTCGATGCTGACTAGTCTTTTTTTTTTACCTGCCTCGGTGGCGTAGTTGGCTAACGCACTAGTCGTGTTGAGCTCGACTGCTGATGAAGGGGGAGATCAAGGTTCGAATCTCGGTCGGGTGAACTGGGGGGTTCCTAAATTGTTTTCCACTCCTCCTCCACGCAAATGAAAGTTCACTTCCTCTAATTAAACCTTCCCAAGTTCCTAATCCATTAGCGTAATTAGTACTTAAAGAAAATAACCCGAATGGGTAGTAAGACGCGGTGCTAAATAATTATAATAATAAATGAATTTTTCATATCTTATAAAAGTGCCATGTCTGACACCTTACCTAAGTCGGTAGCGTGTATACCTATTTTTCTAAGGCTATAGTTCGTTTCCCAGCACGGCAGAAAGATTTATCATTGCTGAAATGATACACACAGTGATAAATTAAATTCTGGGGACTGGTGGTATTTCTATTTAGAATTAAGTTAGTTTATAAATCGTATGCTGATATAGCACGTTAAATCCTTCAAATTATAATAGAAAGGGCAATATATTCGGAGCTCTGTAGAGAAGAGGCAAGATTGTAAAAACATGGTAACGAGTTTATAAGTTGCTAGAAATTGTTGCCATCATTTCAAGTTTGTTCAAAGTAAGGGTGAGTGCGTTTTATTCAAATCTAGTCTTCAACAGCTGCTCGTGGAGTGGGGCATGGGGTGGTAAAATTGAGGAAGTGGGGTAGACATACACCATGGAGTCGCACATTGTTTGTTTACAAGATTATCATAATTGATTTTTGAATAGTCTAGTTTGTCATAGATCTACGATTTTCAACTTATCTTTCTGTTTGTGTTTGTAAGTTCACATGAAGCGGAGATCATTAGGGTGGAGCTATAAAAACCCAAGGTCACATAATAACGTTAATTAATTAAGTGATATCGATAAGGGTAAGTAAAACATCCGTTTGACCCCTCCACACTACCTAATAAATATTTTACCGATACTTGTAGGGTTGGATCAGTGCCGTTAAATTAAATTGACCTCCTCAACTCTGACCTGGGATGTCGGAATTATGATCTCAGTTGAACTGGGGAGCGATGTTATACATTTAAATATTAGTTATTAAGGTTCTCACATCATCTTTACAGGAGAATTCTTACTGATTAAATTAATATTCACCTATTTCGGTTAGCGCATGGTCTAAGACGTACTAAAGGTGGTTTTCCCAAAATAGCTATCTACAATCTCCACGCAAATGCGGGTACACTTCCTCTAAATTCAACACCCTCATCCCTAGCTCGTTAGCGTAATTAGTACATATTCGTATAGCCTGAACAGGTAGTGAGATGCGGGTAAAAAAAATAAATTAATGTTTACCTTCCTCTAACCAAGTGCCTTGGCGGACAGTAGGCATTTTGATTATAAATAACACCAAACAGCGACGATATCTGATAGAAATCAAATTTGAAGACATACAAAAATTATACTTAGAATTTATTATAAATAAATAAATAAATAATTACATTTAGGTACATTTAGATAATTAAAAAAAATGTATGTAAGGCGTGCTGCTTTGAGAGTGAAACATGGAAAATGAGAAATGTTGCAGACGTTTAGATATCCCGCATTATTAATGAAGTGGTTTGATATATTTCATTATTGTTTTCACCTATATACCTGGGAAAGCTCTGACTAGTTAATAACTTTAAATTTGAAAAAAAAAAGTTTTAATAACTTACATAAGTTCTGATAAAACAATCCAACTATATCTTAAGAATTGTCGGTTGGGACCCTATCAAAACATGACTTTATTTGATAGAGAAAGGCTAGGGCTACGTTTATAAATTTTTGCTTTAGTCTCAGAAGTACACATTTTTTCTTAAACAGTAGTTATTTTTTTAACTTTGAACTAAGAATGTACATTTAACAGGTAATAAACCTGCTTGTAATTTTTCGCCTACATTTTGTTGATAATGACATTTAAAAATATTCTTAAATATTGCGAAATTTATAAACGTCTGTAAGGTTTCTAAGGGCTATCCTATGTAGCACACTCAAGCAACCAGTTTTTATAAATGACACTACTAGCGTATAAATTAAGACGTGGAACTAAATAATAATAATATTAATAAGACACTGTACTAAAACTATACTCATAGTATGTACTATTATACGGGTTATTTTTTGTTAAATTAGAATTTTATCAGTGCTGGAAAACTCCGGTCTATAATAAACGCCAATCAATCGCCTCTCAATTGAAGCCTTCAGCATCTGACAGCTCAATCAGTAACGCAGTGAGACTGACTATTCATATAGGGTTCAAATCTCGACAGGGTTAAAAATGTATAATTGACTAGACTATGTTTCACTAATGTTGTAAATTAACTGTTTGGACCCCCATCAGTGCGCACGTGGCAAAAATACTTAGTCTCATCTATACCTCATCTACGGTAGGAAAGTAGATAGCTGACAGCTATAAACAGTTACCATATCTACTCTCATGTATCCATTTGCCAAACCACATAGTTTGCAAGACCATCTGTTGATACGTTGTCACTTTATGCACTCAAAATTTTCACAACAAACAATTTGTTTTTAATTATCTTTTTCTTTTAACAGGTTAAAAGCTGTCAGTTACCACCACTTCTATATCGAATGAGTCTAGTATGGCTTACCTGTGACGGTGAGGAGGAGGCGTAGCTAGGAAGTAATGGGCCCGTGGCAAAACTCTCATGCTACCATCAACCCCCCTCCCACTCCACAATAAAAGAAAGCCACTCCCAACCCCCAAATTATGTATAGCTATAAATTATAAAACATTATATTAGGATTTATTATTAGAGTTGTTTTTAATTACATAAAACAGGTATACATTTTACAAAATATTTGTCTGATAAAATTGCTACTTAAAATTGTGCCTAACTATAGATACCCTAATATAAACAAACTTGATTTGAATTGAATAAGACTATATTAATAAATATTATAAACAGAATCCTAGTCAATATTAACACATATCGAAGCTAAATAAACTACATTTATATTAGTTTTGAACAGGTTGCTCAACGTGGTAGACCCCATTTTTGGTGTGGGCCGGCAGCATTTTGCCACTTACGTCAACCTATAGTCACGTCACCGCAGTGAGATTGATCTAATCCAAGACAAGTGTACTAGGAATAATTTTTCCTAGGTGGTTTATCACTCTCTATCTCTCTCTCTCTTTCTCGATTACATTGTGCTTACATTTCCTTTAAATACAACATTCTAATTTCTACCTCCTTAGTGTAAATATAAGGACAGATCGGACTAGTAAGACTCAGTGCATGCAAATAAACAATAAGTTCGGGTTGTTATACTAGTCTTTTATCAAGCCCGTTGCCACTAGAACAAACCCAAGCATCCGAACGGGACTTGAATCAAAGAACCTCAAAGATTTTGGGTGCGCAAGAGAACCATTTACATTAACAATCTTATCTGTAGAAATATTGAAGAAGTATTGGCACCAGTTAAAAATAAATGGCACTGGAACAATTTTGCCAGTAATATTATCTGAGATTTTGGAACGCCCAGTTCTGCGTTTCAATTCTGACCAACTGTGATAGGGATGATTTTACCAATCTACAATTTTTAATATTCTCACCAAATGAGATACCGGACACCCTCATTATTACATAAACATAGGGCATAAACTTCATTGACCAAAATGTATTCCCATCCAATAAAACTACGATAGATTAAAGGAAACACATTAATATTAACATTTCCTTCACCTCTGACAGGACATCTTGTGAATGTGGGGAATGCCAGGCTTCCACCGTGGTCCGGATACCACGTTAAACAGTAGGTCCTTCATTTCATCTCGCAATCACCCTACCTAATATTACACATTAGCGTAAGTGCGTATAACCCGAATGGGTAGTAAGATGCGGTGCTAATAATAATAATAATAATAATAATAATAATAATAATAATAATAATAATAATAATAATAATAATAAATGAATATTTTGAGGAGATTTTAAATATATTTTATCTAAATTATAACGCACATTATCTTATATTAGAGCAGTATTGCTATGGACATATTTTGTTTGTGAAATACAAGTTAAGCCTACCTGATTAAAGGGCCCCCAACATTTTTGGATTTTTCTTTTATAATTCTCATCTTATAAGAATTAAACTGGAGTCCATAATATTACGAGAGATATTGTACAGGTGACGAAACTTAACACATATTTAATATAGACCTCCAATTTTTTAATGCTCACGATTCCATTGCAAAATATTTAAGTTCTCGCTTTTCAAACTAGGTTAAAGAATGGCTCGATGAGGAGAAAATGTTGTTTGTTTATGAGCTTGGCATCAAAATAACAAAGCGATTTGTAAGGAATTTGTTTTTCAATAATTCACTTCCCCGATTTACGATGTGTATTGTCAAGTGAAAGTAGGAGAAAATTAAATTAGCCTCGTCACCATTTTTAAAAGGTATTTCAAAAGTAGACAGTATCAGTCTGAGCTATGATTGGTAGACTCTGATGAGGGTCATAGGGCTGACAAGAGAACACTCGACAGCTCAAGTCGGAAAAAGGCACGTGTTTTCAAATTTCAAAAAGTACGGAGGTGCATGTCCGCGGTTTTAACTGTTAACAGACCCATATCGGTGGCCGCATGGTCTCTAGGGCATCACTCACTCTAGCAATCGAGTTTAAACTGCCGATGATGGGAAGATCGGGGTTCGAATCACATTCGGATGTACTGAAGGTCGTTTTTCATAAATATTTTATCACTCTTCCTTCACCCAAACGTGAGTACACTTCCTCTAAAAATTCAACAATACTAATCCCCATCACATTAACGTAATTAATACATATGTTTATAATTAGAACAGGTAGTAAGACGCGGTGCTAAAATAAACACTCACAAGGTACGAAGGCGTGGCATTCACCCTATCTTATGACCATCTAATTTTTTTATTTTATAATATTACAACTAAAGAAGTGATTCAATAACCCAAACCTAAGCAATTAATGAGATATTTGTTTATGATGTAAACTCTTATTAGTAGAATATCTAAATACTTAGCACCAGAACGCAATAAAATATAATCTAGCGTCGATCAGTAAGTGATCTGCGAATACCGAAAACTATTAAAGTCGTATATTAAGCAGTTGATGATTTATCCGAACATGGGACTTCAGGTGAAATTACGATGCATGTTTATACATTGAGATCAAATTTGACCAAAATATGCATTTTAAGGAATTTGATCACATTACGTTCTCGTTTACCTAAAAAGCATTTTTTGATGTATTATCTTAACCTTAATAAAACTAATCTTCTCCTTAAACTTTCACAACCAGATCATGAGGTCATATTTTGTCGATTAAAATATATGTATAAAAGCCTAATATATATTATATATTTTTTGTATTTAGTTTCCGTCAAACTTATTGGTAATATAATATTGTAAAAAAGGTTTAAAGAATTAACGAGGCACTTTAGGATCACAATGATATAGATAAGAACGCTTTGCTTTAGTTTATTTTTAATCATCGTTGCTTACATTTTTGCGGCTTTCTACTCCCTTTGTGTTTGAACCTTTGTTGTTTACTACGTGTAAATATATATATATATATATATATATATATATATA
>CABFOW010000951.1:98221-146780 GCA_902141385.1 Timema californicum
ATATATATATACATATATAAAAGAGAGAACAATGTTACATGGAACAAAGCCTTTACTAGCTAACTTTGTAACGAAGTGTTTTTGAAGGTTTCGTGTACAGGGAGCATTTTAAGGGAAAGGGTTGAGAGGGAGGTTTTATTGATTAGCGTTTTGCTGCTGTCGCAATAAGAGGAGATAGTTTCTGTTGTTCGTCAATAGAAGCTAAATTCAAAACACACATGCACATACATGGTGGAGTGCTTATGTTGTATTCGGTTAATTTAAGTGCACTTTCTAAACACATTTATTAGGTATATCTGCAAACTACTTAGAAATTAATTTAATTTTTGGTAATACGTCGACCACAAACTATTTGTTAACTGGATAATAGTAACTTATGAACCCAGAGCCTGCATTCCAAATTGTAAATATACTCATCAAAACCATCTGGAAAATATCCCTGGACATTTATATTTAACCACTCTAACCAATTGGCCAAAGAAACTAGCATCAGTGGTCACACGGTATAACGTGACACTTTAATGTTAGACTGGATCTCTCTTTGCGGGGAGATGAGTGTTTGAATCTTGTTTGGGTGCACCAAGTGTTTTTTTTCCTTAAATGGTTTCCCACCCACGCAAGTGTTGCTACACTTCCTCTAAAATCATACGCTCCTCATTTCCTACTTCATTGGCGCAATCAATGTATAAACTATAACCCGAACGGGTTACATCGTGAGGCTAAATTCTTTTTTTATTATTGTTATTTATCACCGCGTCTTACTGCCCGTTAGGGCTATACGCTTTAAGTACTAAATACGCTAGTGGATTGCGAATTGGGAAGGTTAAATTAGAGGAAGTGAACCTGCATTTGCGTGGAGGGAGAGTGGAAAACCATTTAGGAAAAACCACCCCCAGTTCATTCGACCGAGATTCGAACCTCGATCTCCCCGTCCTCAGCAGTCGAGCTCAACACGACTAGCGCGTTAGCCAACTACACCACCGAGGCGGGTGTGAAGCTAAAAAAGCCACAACGAATTGCTATACAGAATGATTTTAAATTTGTATCACACACCCATATTAGTAGTACGTTCTGATCCCTATACTCGATTTAAAAGGCTCAAGCTATCTAACCAACACCACCAGTGGTTACATGGTATAAACCGTCAAGCTAGCAATTTACCGGATAGATTATGGGGAGGCCAAGATTCGAATCTCGACAAGTTTTACTCAATGATAGTTTTCCATATGTTTACCAATATGATTTTACCATCCTCTCTACCAATTAATGTGGGTGTAAATCCTACAAAAACCCTTATTAATCCTTCCCCCCTCAGAGTAATATATTAATAAACTTTCTGTTAAACATAATCATTTGAAAATTATCTCATTTACGATAGCAGGGTTAATAACGTGGTCTTTAAAGAAACATCCCAGCTTTTTCTTGGAGGGAGAATGGCAGTTCACAATGTGTAAAGTCAAACAACACAAGGTCTGCCTCATTCCGACCAACATACAAGTGTACTAACCTATCCCACCTAACCTTAGCAATCCATACCTTAGTGAGAATGAGGCAGATTAAATAGTGACAGTTTAAGTCCAAAATTGTAACATGCCTGTTCAAATAACGTGTAAAAACAAATATATAATTATATTTGAATGTAAGGATCCCATAGCAGTACATTTATCCACGCACAGTGGTAGCTCCTGTATATGAGCATATATGCACGTGAATACCCAATAGTTTTATTAAAATCATATATTATTATAATTTAAAATAACTAATTAGTCTATCTAAATCTATGTGATAGCTTATCAACCTTATCAATCACATTCTTATATGTGATTAGAACTTTTCTGGTGTAGTTTTGGTAACTGTGTCACGTGAAAGCGTAGGTTATAAGGTCTCGTACGCAGTTTGGCAGCACGGTGTGAGCGATATATGTATTTGTTACAAATGAAGTGCTTATGCGATTGCGCATGAAAAACTTACGTAGCTCTTATGGCGATTTAACCATGGAAATGTTTGTTCCGTTTCTGTGAACCTTTTAATGTTTTGACTAGCTCCCCCTTAACCCAACTCTCGATAGTTAGGATATTCGAACTGATCAAAGCAAACTGGGACGTTTTAGTCCTCACGAGTTCAGTTATTACCAATATAACCAGGAGGTTTGGATGAATCATTTTAAGTTACTGTCTTTCTTTTGATATATGATTCGGAAGTGAAGTTTAAAAAAAATATTTCAAAACTTTTTGTTAAAACCTTGTGTTGACATCAATAGAATATAATTATTTATATTATAAAATGAATATTAGCTTATTGAAGGTGTAAATATATATACCATCGTACATTTTTTGTTTGTAATATTTTGATATAGATAAATACGCTGCAATGTTTTAAATAGTGAAAAATTAATTTATCAGCAGAGCATAACAAATAAAAGGCTAGAATCTGATAAACCAAATTTAATTGAAATGGTTTGAAACACATTTTTTTATTACTAACGCAAATTCTGAGCTAATATTTCTACAAATATTCTTGACTATGTGGTTGTAATTCAATACATTATTTGTATTTTTTACCTTGCCTGCTGTTTTGTAAAAAGTTAAATACATGGACAAAGCATGGCTAATCAGATTATTTCGCATAAGCGAGAAAAAGTAAAAACGCCTAAACCTACATTTCCACAAGAATGACATTATTGTCAATGTTAGGTCAGGTAAACGTATGTAGGCTACTCTTCGTTTAACTTTAAGAATAAAAATATTATTACTTTACCTGGTTCACTATGGTGTTACTTTGTGGAAAATATATCTAAACAGTTACTTTTATAGAGACTATATGTATGTAGGCCTACGTAAATTAATGTATAGTTTATATATTATAATTAATGTAATTAGGAATATTTATACGTATTTATGTGCTATGTTTATTTAATTAAACCTTACATGGCCCCATGTACTTATGTTGGTAATATCTTAATATAATCAAATTAATATCTAGTTATTTGAAAAATATTATTCAATACAATTTTGATTTTGTGAACACACTAGTTTTACATCGCCACCCACCCCTGCTGATGAAATTAACATATTTCTCAGCTATTGTGTTTGAATAAAACTAATTATAAACAATTTTAAAACAATATTTTTGATATTTCATTATAAACACTCATCATTAATTCCCTAACCGAATCACTGGTCTCTAGAGGCACTTTTGACACCTTTTTTGTCGATAAGACGTGCCCCCCACTCTCCGAATGAGGCTCAGAAAACTTGAACGATAGAATAATCACGTGTTTCAATTCAGTTGTAAGGCCCCCATCAAATAATGTATCCGAAAATAGATTATTTTAAAGAGATTCGAATCTGTTCAAATTTTTCAAATATAGTATGTTCAGTAATCAGTTCGAACACTTGCTTTAAGTACCGGATGCTTAAATATGACTGTAATTGTTTTATATTAGCTATTTATCTCAGACATATTTTTATATGATTACAATAAAAATATTCTATACTTTAAATATATATCATTTTATGATGGGAGTTAAAACCAATTTGAAAATGATTGACATTCATCCAATTTTGGAACCAAGAACAGGAATCTTTATCACTAAGCACACACTTCACTGACAGAGCTTAGGTGTCAGACAAGATAGGCATAATAATAAAGGATTCTTTTGAATATTCTTTGTTTTAATTTATGACAGCCCCATTGACAAAACTAAACCGCAATATCTATGGTGAAATAGTGATAGGAAGGTTGTTATGAATATTGACGAAATCTTTTTTTCATCAATACGATTTTTAAAAAGCGATAGTTGCAGGACATTAAATTTAAATGAAGAGTGCCGGCTTATGAAAGTAGTTTTTGTAACTGACAAATACCAGGTCGCTTGATGTTCCTTATTCATCGGAAACTTTTTACTTCTTGTATTTATGCACATAAATATAAATTCCAGGAAAGAGGCGTCCTTCACAAACTCCAGGATTAGCAATACATTTTCATTTTGTGTAATATGTACAAAGTTAGTGTAAATTAATCTTTAAATAAGCTGAATACTATTACCAATTAGCATTAATGTAAGAATCGTTCAAGATATACAGATGAAGAATGCTTCTTTCCAAGTGTTTTTACAACTAATTAAAACAACATTAAAATTACCTATGAAGCAGCAGCGTTTAAAACAACCAGTACTCACAGTGATGGCTGAATGGTCTAAAGCGTTAAGGTTGGGCGGAAGCAGACACGAGTTAAGGTAAGCGTTTTTGCAGTTTTCATAGCAAACAGTTTTTTTAACAAAAATAAATAAAATATTTGTTTATTAGAAACACAGAGTTTAATTTTCTACATATAATAATTTTGGACAGTTCTTGAATATGTCATGTTTATTAGAATTTGATGAGAAACTTTATAAATGAAGAGAAAATGTACTTATTAAATTATAGGATACCCTTGAAAGATATTACAAATCTTTTAAGTTTACCATGTGAAGAAAATTAATTTCTCTGTTTCTACTGGATAAATATCTTATTTACTTGGTCACAAAAATATTTTGCTATAAAAATGGCAAAAATACTACCCTTAAACTCGCAATTCCTACCATCCCACCTTGGTGGGTTAACGTAGAGGACAAGGTTTAAAGCCAGGTTGGACACATTCAATAAAGGTTTTCTACACTCACTGTCTCGCCTGATTTACCAGTGTCAAATATGTAAGGGTTCGTATCCTGGCTGGGTGTGATGAGGTTTCTTTCCTTAAGTTGTTTCGGACTCTCCCTTCACGAAAATGCCGGTGTACTTTTTCCACACTATACCTTTTCCATACTTAGCCCAAAAATGTAGATAATCCAGATGGGAAATAAGAAATGGAAAAAGGGCAACGAGTTGGGTAATTTGAAACCTTACATAAATATTAAATACTTAATTCTTCGAATTTATAAGTTTCAGATTTCCATTTAAATTATCTTGGCCTTAGCATCTAACCAAGGGTATATTGCTAGAAAAGGGGAACAACGTTTTTTCAATGATCATATTGTAAAAAAATCAATATAATTTTGACAGAGATTGCTTTAAAATACCCCTCCTCATTTTACATTTTGTAGCAAATAGAAGTACACAAGTAAACCTTGTATTGGACGTACGACTAATAGAAATAATACATTACATAGTACAAATACTATTATTATTAATGTTAAAGTAATCCAAGGCAACGCATTTAATTAACGCATTCATTTCCACGTGTATATACATCTAATTAAATCAAATTAAAATTACCTAAACAGTTAATCGACTATAAGCTAAAGCAGCCTTTTATATCTACTGAGCTACCTCTCACCCACTCAACTACTGAACATCGACTAACAAAATATTCGTACATTACCCATTCTGTAAGATGAGCACTCTTACATGTAGACATATGTGATTATATGTGTGTGTGCCATTCGACTTACCATCGACTGAAAAAAAGAGATTTTTTCATATAGACTACATTAAACAGTTATCTTTAAAAAAAAAGCCATTGTTAATTTTATTTTTTAATAATTAAAATAAAAACTATATATTTTTCTAATGATTTATATTTGTGAAAGCGTATAGCCCAAACAGATGAAGCGTGTTTATTTTTACTCAATGTATTTATCATTATTAAAAATATATATTTATCACCGCGTCTTGCAAACTGTTTGGGTTATACGCTTTAATATTAATTACATTGATGGTTTAAGGTGTGAAGAAGGCTATAATTACTATAGGAATTGTTCTCAAATTTGCGTAGTGAGAGTTTGGAGAACTATTTTGCAAAAATAACCCTCAGTACACCTGACCGAGATTCGAACCACGATCTACCTATCATAGGCTGTCTAGTCTACTGTGAGAGTCGCGCCTTAGAGCATGTGGCATTAGTTGAACAATATTATGTGCCAGAATATACATTATTCTTATTCGTTATTCATTTGGGGATGATTGTCGTGTGATAGTTAAAGGATGATGGGCATAAGCAAACCATTTGAAGACAAACACTGATCGTGGTATAGTACCTCTGGCTGCTGACTTATAGTTCGATTCCCAATTGGTACGATGGAATTTTTCTCAAAAGGGAAGTAGTTCCCATGGTCACCATTGTTTGGTTAATTAAGCCAAAGACTAGTTAATATTTTCATTGGCTTTGTCCCATCAATCTTCATATTCATTATTATCATCCCCTCATCTCACCGAGGTATTAAAATAATTTCCACGAAAAGGATGTACAATAAATACATTCGAGTGTTTCGTGGGCAACGATTCACTAGTACTGGCTAATATAATACATCTGAAAACTGGGCTGTGGAATGATGTAGCCTAGACACACAAACATTTTTACATTCATACCAAAGATAATTGATTTTTCGTTATAAAAGAAACAAATAAAAACCTGTCTCCATTTATCACTAAATACTTAAAACTATGAAGACTCAGCCGTTCAAAGAAGAAATGTTGGAATGATTCTAAGGTAACCTATGTATTCTCTATCCATTAATCACATTTGGTTAAATTTTCAGGAAAACAATAAAAAAAATGTAAATATACAAATAAAATAAACATTCAGTAATGTTCTACATCTAAACGGGAGACAATGATTTTAACACAGCGTTAATCGTATATAAAGGCAACTTTTCATATATTAGATTATGAATGGCGCCCTAGTTCAGTCAGTGGCACATATATCTACTGAGCTAAGAGTCAAAGGTTTGAGTTCCGAAACAGGAGGAAAATATATATCATTGGTGAGTTTGAGGCTTGACCTTTCACAACACTGAATTGGCAGCCAAAGAGCTAAGTCAGGGTTTATTTTACTACTAAGCTAGTTTGAAAGTCATGCACAGATAGAAGTTTAATCATTCAACTTATAGAGATATCGAAATATTTCTATTAAAATACATATTTACTTAGATATTGAAAGTATTTTATACTCTGACTATTGAAAAAAAAACACTTTAGTTTTAATTTAGTTGGAGTAAAATAATTTGTCTTTATACTGTGCGAAATTAGATGGAGTCCAAGGGAATGTTGGTTTACTATTAGTATAATCGCCAGCACTAATGAATTACCTTGTTAAATCATCGAAACACAATATTTAAAATGGTTTAACCAATATCGTGAATTGATTTAGATTATTATTATTATTATTTAGCACCGCGTCTTACTACCCGTTCGGTTTATACTCTAAGTACTAATTACACTAATGTATTAGGAATTAGGAAGGTTGAATTAGAGGAAGGGAACCCGTATTTGCGTGGAAGGAGAGTGAAAACCCATTTAGGAAAAACCACACCCAGTTCACCCGACCGAGATTCGAACCTAGATCTCCCCGTCCTCCGCAGTCGAGCTTAACACGACTAGCGCGTTAGCCAACCAACTACGCCACAGAGGCGGGTAATTTTTTTTTATTTGGAGAATTATATTGAAGTAACAAAATATACTTTAACATTCAATTTATTTAACGTGAAGGTATATTCTCTTACAAACACCGACAAAAAAATAGAACATACAAGTTATTAAAATGCTTTCAAATTCAAAATATCATGCTGGCTGTCAACCACCATCTTCTTTAAAAAAATAAAAAAGTATCCCAAGAATTTCACTGCTATTTTCTTTGAAGTGAAAAATCGAAAAGGAATAAAACCAACTTTCTTAGTACCTTGTCCTACCCATCAATAATAGATGGCGTTCACGTCAGCTTCAACGCAAGTGTGGCCTTAGAACTCATGTCTTGTTTCAAGATATAGTATTAGTTGATGGGAACAAACACAGATGGTGCTGAGTGCCATCCCAAGAAGAGAGAAAAAAAAGAGAAAATCTATCATGTGATAACAGTTATTTTCTAGTATGGTTTATTCTATTCTCTTGACAGAGGGTGGCTTAAGATGCTGAAGCAAAGTGATCAGTGATTGTTTCAAAATATATATATTGTGATGGTGTAAGCACAATTTATTTTGATTTTGCGTGTAAGGATTTGTTTTTCTATAATCGTTAAAAGGCGTTCGAATGAGACTTATGGGTGTTCCAGTGGTTGAAAGACTTGACTTCCTATAAATTCAATTCTAAGTGACCAATTATGATAGAGTGGGGTATAATAGCCTCCCCGCCAATTACTCTCAGTCTATATAACCGAGCGCATACACTTTTATCGTCAGTTGGAGTAAGTTTTCTACTCAAGTTGAATTTATGCTGCTTAGCACTGTCATTGTTGTCACGTCTTCAAAAATATGTACTAATGTCCTTTTTCCTGTCTAATATCCTAATCTCCCTTTGACATTTTGTGAGAAGCCAACGTCATTTTTTTTCTTTCTTTTTTTTTCTAATGGCAAGGGGGAAGTAGAAGATTGTCTGTGGAGCGAGAGAATGGTATACTCGGGTATCTTGTTACTAGATCTCTGTAGGGCTAACTCTAGGGCTAGCTGGTTTCACTGAATGAAAAAAACAAACAAAAAAACAACTAAATTGTAGTAGTTGAAATAATTTTTATATATTCAATTAAAATTTATTATAACGTGTATTTTATTTGCCAACTAATTATATCAGGGGTGACCTGGTGGTCTAGGGGTAAGGTGTCGGACTCATGTGCTGAGGGTTCAGGGTTAAATCCTCGGTCCCGGCACAGATTTATTTGATTGCCATTCACTTCCTTCACCTCTGAAAAGACGTGCACTAATCACAACTTGTGAATGAGTGGAATTCCAGGCCTCTACTGTGGTTCGGATTCCACTCACACTATTTTATTACTTTTAATAATTTCATTTTACCCAATCCGAAACAATATTCTGAACATATTTGAAAGTAATTATTCTTAGTTTTGGAATGTTATCGCTAATGTGTAATATAGTGCATACATTAATACTGTTTAATACAGCCATCATGTTTACTTGGAAAAGATAAAATAACTGTATTTTTTTATAATTCGTATTTTGAAATATTTAACTGAATAAAATATTTTAATCCGCTGCGTCATGATCGATCACATGGTTTAAATTCTTCGGTTGCTATTTTAAAGCTATATTCGTTAGACCTTTTGTGAAAGTGCCGTGAATATTTTTTTTAAAGTGGAATAAAACAATAAATAAGCTTTGTGCCCATCCTCAAATATATATCTATCTAAAATATTGGCCTAAATTATTGTGGTTAACCATCACATTATTACATTACAATATTATGTTTTCATTAGTTATTCAAAGTGATGGATGTCAGCTCTTGGCGTAGGGCTACATTAGGGACTATTTATAGTAACTTTTTGAGCTGTTATCCAAGTAAACTAAGGTCATGAATGTACTATACGTAGGCTTTTTTTCATATAAGCTTTCACTAGAGGGGGAAGGTGGGACTGCTAACATTTTACGTGAGACAATGGCATTACTGACATTCCTACAGTAAAATACTGTTCATGGACGTAACTAAAGTTGGCCCACATCATCTTAGATCTTTTTTTAAAGTACTTTGTTGTTGATTTGGGTTCATACGTGCCCTAACATGAACATTAAATTTGTGCTGTTAAACTAGGATTTTAGAGAATATTTAATATGGTGGGCTAATTTAAGCTAAAGCTGGCCGGCCAAATATTTAGAAACACTACGTAATAAAATTGTGTTGATTCCATTTAATGGTGGTCCCTTTATGCTAACATGCACCCGCAGATTGATATTTGTGCTCTTACGTTAGGCATCGTGGAGAAGATTTAATGTGGGAGGCCAACATGAGCTTCCCCTATTCCGTAACTTGAACAAAACATTACCTCAAACTGGCCCACCACCTTTGGAAGAAAATCATTATGATAATATTTTGTTGGCATGAATCATTTGTTCTTCGTATGTGTTCATATTTTTCTAAAGATGAAAATATATGCTAAAAAATTAGCCATTTTATCTAATATTGTGGTGGGCCTATTTGAGCTCCAGCTGGACCTCCACATTTAAAAAAATAGTGTAGCCAAATTCTGTTTACATCATTTCAATCAGCTCCATTTGTGCTCATATGTTCATTTGAATGAGCTTATTTTATGTTTTTCAATATGTGGAGGGCGAGCTTAAGCTCTAGGAGGCCCAGGAAGTTGTTTTGCTGTAAGAACCCATGTTGTTTTGCTGGGAAAATCATATAGAAGAATCCGATATTCAAAGGTGCCCGTTAAGGGAGATTTCACTGTAGTTATTCACTTTCAGGAACACACATTTTACACCGTTGTAAGAGAGTGCAATAAGTGTTCATACGTGATATGTTGCACACCTACACTTGCCACATGTTACACTGTCAAATGATAACTGTCACCAAAATAGCTGGGCACACAGATTAGGCGTAAATAACATCTAATCCGGTTTGCCTTTGATGATAAGGTCACAGTTTTAATCCATGTTGCGTATGGTAAAAAGTATTTTTTCCTAAGTAATTTCTCCCTTTCCCTCCACGCAAATGCGTATACTCTTTATATAATTTGGCCTTACTCAACCCTATATAAATGGAATGGGACATGAGTGTAGTTAAATGTTGATGGACAGGCGTAATATTGAAATATATATATCGGCCTATCCTAATGCAAAATGTGAGTATATTTAGCCATAAAAATACTAGCCACTTATAGATGAGCTGTAAAGCTGAAATTTGGTATTCAGGTAGAGGGATTAAATTATACAACATGAAATGTATATAAATGTTAAATTTAAAAATGGGGCTCAGGAAATGATGGGCGTAGGGAGGTTATACATTAGTATACATTTGGTGAGATAGAAAATGGTAATTTGACAGGTTGTATAAAAGAGTTGACGTAAATTCCGTTCAAAAGATTTTATTACTCTAAGCTCCTTTGTTAATTCCTTGCCACTAGTTGCATTAGACACTGTAAATTCAGTCTCATAATTAGCATAAGATGGTGTGAATTCCGTCCAGCTTAAAATGTAAACAACATATGAAATACGGTATAAAAAAAATTAAAAAATCTTACCATAGTTTAGAGGTTTGAGGACCAACTGTGACCGATACACTGACTGGAGGTATGATTTGCAACCCACTGTCCAAGCGACTTTATATCATGTGCAACCCCCAACTTAAACCTAACCTAACCTTCCCTATTTAATAACTACACCTTTTTAATTTCTATGTGCTAACATAACAAAAATAATATATATAGAAATTTAATTACGACACGAAATTTACACAAGAACTTTTAATGGACGGGACCGAATTTACACAAAAAAAATTAAATGAGACAGAATTTACCATAACCGGTAGAGAGAGAACAATTAAAGTCTGAATTTTATTTAATTTAAAAATGGAACTCTGGGAAGGAAGTGAGGAGGGGAGGGGGGAGGATATAAAGAGAAAAAGTTTAAGTAAAGGTATAAAATTTAAATTTGCTAGGAATGTAGAAAGACTACACAACATATATAAATAAGAACTATATATTTGAAATTACTAAGTGAGAGCTTGTGAAATGAGGGTTTTCAAAATTTAAAAATAATATATATAATTTAGGCAGAAAATTGAAATTTTTGAGGTAGGTATACAGTCCCTCCTTTAACCCCATCCCAACGGCCATAAAGAACTTCAAAATGAAGAAGTTCAAAATTAAGGATTAGAAAGGAAGTTTGGGGCCCTTTATATATTCTATACTTATATAAAAACACTTTTTGGTTTGGTAGAACATTTAAATTTGCCACAGAGGCAGGGCCATCCCTAAGCCCCATAAAAGTTGTAAACTTGTGCAATTTAGAAATGGGTGTAGTAGACAATCTAAATTAAACATGTACATAGAAGAATCTTATAGCAGACGTATTTTTTTCTTTTTTATTTCTCTTGCAATCACGGCTTGGTGGAAGTTTTTTTAGCCATTTACAAATATATAAGCATTCGTAAGCGTTGGTGGGTAATGAATGCTATCTTGTTTCTAAGTAAGAACGGCTAAGTTAGTAAGAAACTTATTCACCTTAAAGAAATCGCTCATAGGTGCGTAGAAGAGAAGGTCCAAATTTCGACTACCACTTTCTTTTTCACTTGTAACTACTGAACTATTAGCATAAAAGTTGTCACAACAATGCATGTATAGCTGGAAGGATTATACATCGAACCTGTGTACTTAAATGTTATATAAAAAATATTGTAAAAGTTGTCACATTTGATTATTTTGAATATGTGGTCAAAATATCGACTACCGGCTTCAAGATGTCAGAAAATAAAAGAAGAAGAATAAAATATTAGTATTTCACTGTATTATAACATAATAATATAAAAACAATGTTTTAAGGTAAGATTACTTGTACATTATTTCTATTTTTAATGGAAAAAGTCAATAATCCATTGCTCATTTACAAAAATCACACATATAAATGTCTTTGTCGGTGCCAGCACATGCGTTATTTGCCCAAAGGTGGCACATAACATACATCCCCCACAATTCTCCTTTGTGGTAATCGAAACACAGTCCTTGGAAAAAAATACAGGCCACATCTTCATCATATGTTTTTTTTTACCCACAGGAAACACAAAATCACTCATGCTGTCGTCGACAATATTTTCGGCCCCATCAGAATCTTCCGAAGAACTGCGTTCATCAAGCGTCTTCTTTGCCTTCCCTTTAGATTTTTTCTTCTTCTCTTCATTTGTTTTACGAAGTATTGCCCCAAAATTTAATTTCTTTTTGACTACATTTTTTTGGTTGTTGACAGAATCTTTTAATCATTTAACAAGGGATTCTTTGTAGGGGGTTCTAGTGATCACACAAGCTCCTACAGCCTTGTGGCTTCTGTTGATCACTTTTCATTTTTTTGCTAGCACAGGGACGATCATGGACTGACATGTTTCATGCCGCTTGAAGTGCTGGGTTGAGGATCCTCAGCAGGACTTACATGATTATCTGTAAGCAATGACTCGCGTAGCTTATATGCAGGAAATTGGTTGTCAGAAGGAGATTTCACTTGATTATTTTCATGTGACGTCACCTGAAGACTGCAGGATTTCCCCGATTCGTGTGCCGAAGCCAGAAAATCAGCGTTGCTGAAAAGGTTTTATTCATTGGGAAAATGCCTATTTTGCTGAAACCATTCATGGCGATATCTCCTGTTTAACTGTCACATGATTGCTTCGTGCCAATTAAATCATATCAACATTACGAACATGGCTGTAGTGTTCATCAAAGATTAGGAGAACTGGCGAATCCTCAAATGGGTACAATTTTTACACGAAATGCTGGAACCATTCGGTAAAAATGTTGGTTTGAGCCCAACTTGATAGATGTGCAACTCCAACCAAGCCTGGGGGAGCCCCTCTTATTAGTTGTCCGGTCATGTTCTTTCTGGGAAATATAACTAAAGGTGGAACATAATGCCCAGAGGCACTCATGTATGCTATCACTGTGACCGTCTCTCTTCGCTCTGCAGATGTGAGGGCAGCAATTTGACGTTTACCTTTCCTTCCAATTACTTGCAGAATTTTACTCTGTAGAATGGTCAGGCCGGTTTCATCCACATTGTATATTCAATCAGTTGGATACTTGTGTTTAAGGTAGGCCTCTTCTAATAATTGAAAAAAAGCGCTGGCATTTTTTTTAAGCCTAAGGCGCGAGAAAAAGAAGTCCCACCTGGATTAAGAAGATACAGCGTATCTTTGTGACGCTCTAGGAAGAGATCAACCCAAGGGCAGGCTGCTTGACCTTGCTTGAAAGGGTGATTAATGCCGCTTTTAGACGCAAGTTGGAATGCCATACGTTGAAGGTCCTCTAGGTTAAACCCATATAACTTTGCTTCCATATGAAGTAAATAACCAACTAATTGTTTTTTGAGTTCATATCCTAGTATTGGCTTCCTTCCTACCTTAGTTGTCACTGATTTAGAAGGTAATACGTCAACCTTTTTGCTAATATCGCGCACTGTACCACGAGGTACGTTGAAAGTTTTAGATGCTTCTAGTTTGCCCATCTTTGTTTCCCTAGTGGCACGGATTGTTTTTGCCATGTCCTCTTCACATCATTGACTTATTTTATTTTTAGGAACATATTTGGGCTTCTTTCTAGGCATTCTGAATCAAAAACGGTGAGTAATAGCCTCCTTGGGGCTTTGGTTCAAAGTTCGACTACTCTGTTGAGAGGCAATCGATTAAACTAAAAGAGAATTTAAAAGCCTAGAAAATACCTAAAACGATGCTTTAACGGCCTTACAGCTAATACTAAAACACTACAAATAAAAAAATAATCAAGAACACATACCTGAAAAAGTTTTGAAAACGGTTAAAATTAAGTTTTGATTAGTGTACTGACACGGTTGAGCGGGAGGAACTGCGATTTACACAAAACAACAACAAAGTAATGGAGCGCTGTTTACTATTTTCCCCGCATGGCTGTAACACCTCGCAGTACGTCAAACCCTGCTAGTCGGACTTTAGACACTAGTCGAAATTCGGACCTTCTCCTCTAAGTAGGAAAGGGTTTTTTCTAAGACCATGTTGCTGTATATTTTCTTAGACTGCCTAGATAACGTGATCTAAACGTACTAAAAATATATTACGGGTGGCTAGATACTTGACATTTGCAGTACTAACAATGAAATTACAGCACTAACCAACATTAATGAACCACAAATGATGGGAGTTTTTAAAACGGTTGGGTAGCTAGCTTGTTTCTTAGATCGGGTGAGTAACTTTTTATAAACTTATCTCCCGTAATAAATCGTAACAAGCGCCTTACATTTTTAACACTCAGGGCCAGTTTCATAGTCAAATTTAGTATGCCTCAAGTGCGGTGCTACACTAAGTACATGACGACACATACCTAAACCAGAATGGAATGGGCCAGTTTCCTATGCGAGAACGGCCCATTCCATTCGAGTTTAGGTAGGTGTCGTCTTGTACTTAGTGTAGCGCCGCACTTGAGGCGTACTAAATTTGACTATGAAAATGGCCCTAAGATGAAAATTGAACATTAATCACAATCAGGAAAAGAGTAACACAAAAGTCTTAATATCCTTATTAAACAAGTTGACTGGCACATTTTACGAAAATTGCCACGCAAGCCCTTCTTTGGAATTAAAAAATATTTTTAAACTAAAAGAACGCCAGAATTTGTTATTTGAAGCAAAAAATTAGATTTTTCCAAAAAGTTTCAGTACTTGAACACCCTTAAGTTTATTTACTGCCTTCATTATTTCAACTTAATACTTCAAAGTAAGTCGGGGGGTAGTTACTGTATACACTGTCTGACTTAGTGTGGTGTGGAAGTCGTTATGGGAGAGAAAAGTGAAGGGTGTAAATAGGTAGTAAACTGGCACAGTTTGATTGTCAAATTTGATCAGGCATCACGAATATTTAATTACACATTCTCAGCTCTATCTTTTGTGATAGAAATAGAGTCATATTTAGCTGCCCCATCTTTCAGCTTCCAAGCAAATAGTTTGACTGTTTACGTTCAGTTAAAATGTCAACGGAAATATTCCATTGATTTATTCCTTGTCTTCTATCCACTCCAGATAATTTAGGGAAAGTCTTGTCATGTATGCTATATGAAATGCGATTATATGTAGTACATCGTTATTAATTAAAGAGATCCATCATACTTTAAAGAGTTACGTTTGATTAATAGCTATTAATTTAGAGCCTAATCAATAGTTACTATAATATACTTCCAAGAATCATGGAATAAATTAGTTTGGAAAAACTTTTCTAAGGCCTGTGTGCCCTTCTGAAGGTCTTCACAAATTCTCCCCCTTACCCCTCCCTTGTTGAAAGTCGGGTCTTCATCACAAATTATTCAGACAGTTTGAACAGACGTTAGTAAGCAGTCGTATGGATCAATACACTGACCTACGTGCAAGTTGAAATGTCCCAGAACTTGAGGACCTAAAGATGACTAGGTGATGTCGAGTTACTACATTTTGAAGTTGTGCGACCTTCCTGATGAATTATATATTTGTCTTACGTTATTAAATATTCTACAATGGTATATAACTTGTATTGTTAATGAGAATCATGGCCAAATGAACAAATAGATAAGTTTACTTTATGGCTATTATTTATTTTAAATACATCACTATTATTATTAATACTTTTAGTGAGCTCCAGTTTTAACTCGTCCATTGGCAGTCTGTATGTTTGTTTCAAAATTACTGCCAAATAAGTGACCAGCTTTAATTAAATTTGGCAGGGTAATTATTTTAATCTAGGATGAATTACGTATGCGACTTTTATTTAATTTTTTATTTATAGATCTATTGCGAGATTCTCATCTTAAGCCACGTGAGCAATCTTTAATCTTTTTGAATCTAAGATGTATTATTGATTGTAGTATGAATTTGTTTTTGTTATATCCTCACCACCAAGATAAAGATATCAACTAACTTCAAATCCAAAGGAAAAACAATGTGATATATTTCAACTTGAAATCCAAATAAATATCTTAAGACTGTAGTAATGATAAGAACTTTACATTCTTGATATGGTGTACTCTTTGTCTACCTTGTAATGAACTAATGGATCTTAAAATACTAATTATGTTTTTGTTCTGATGATTTGCAGAAGTATGTTAATATAGACTGAGGGATTTTATTACTTTACAAGAGCGTTGAGGCACCGTTTTATTCTAGCGTTAACCAACCACTCGCGATTATCTCTTATTCAAATAATGGTCTCGTCAGTTTTTGAATTTAATGTGGGTTGTATAAGCAGGCAAAATATGGTTAGTTTGGATTCCTCTATTTGTGTGACTCAGAGCTATATAGGCCCTACAATGGCGTTGATGGGTCCTACAATTCATAGTAATCGTTGTAATATATAAATTTTTCATGACCTTTTAATTGATAATACAAAATCTTACTAAGCTCTAATAATAAATAGGCTTTCATTATTTTTTTAAATAAATATTTATTCCAGGTGTCCACTTGAAAAGTTTCTACCAAAATATCTTGAAAATAACGCAACGCAGAAATTTATTTTCTAACAAAGGTTGTTTGGTTCTGAGGGGAGATGTAAGGTAGTAAGGCTGGTATAACCTTGAGTGGTGTTGCTAAGGCGAAGTTAAAATAATTTAGATAAAAAAAAAAATGAGACTCCCAATTTTTGTATTAAATATTCCTGTAGATCACATTGTGAAATTTTAAAATGGTGGTTTTAAGTTTTTTAAAGTAAAAGCTATTACGATAAAAGAGCCTCACAAGTTTCTGAGTCGCCGGCACCGGGCGCGGCATTGGAATTTGGACTACTCAAGCGGGGAAAATTGCGTCCGATAAAACTGAACCTTCCCAGATAAAAGGGGAAAATGGCGCTCTCTTATCCATCATCACACAATCAGGTGGGAAAAGTGCACCCCACACACTGTTTTAAACACTTACAAAACAAGTACGCCCAAGGACCTAACAAAGTGTTTGAAGAGTCTAACCTGGATTCAAAAAATTGAGTAAAATGTCATCAATAATTAGTTTAAGATTCAAATAGCCAAAGCTATTTATGCTTTTAGTGAGGATTACTCCATCTAGATATCATGTTCTGAAAATCTAAAAATGACACCTGGACATGAGAATTGGCCCGGACTCGATTCCCATGTCCAGGCGTTTTTTTTTCCAATTTTCAGAATAAAATAATTAGTTTGGTAACTTCAATTTACACGTTCACACCAAATGCTTACATACTAAACTTTATTTCATGGAAAAACCTAACCTAGCCTAACCTAACCTAATTAACAGACAAAGAGACAGGTGTGATGAATCGATGTACTTTTACCTCCTCAAGACCTCTCGATTTGCAACGAGCCGATTTGAAATACCCACCCTCCTAAACAAAAGGATGCGATGAACCGATCTACGCTGGTGAAAATGGTAAGGTCGTGAGGAACGTGAGAAAAGTGCGCTCACACGGCCTTGTTAAAACCATTTAGGTGAGACAGACAAGGTCGTGTGGGTACACTTTGCCCACCTATCAGTGTGATGATTCATATGAGGACGCAGTTTTCTCCCTTTTCAGGGTAAGGCACAGTTTTCCCGGGCGCAATTTTCCCGACATCGGCAGGGCACGGGTTGGATGTCACTCATCAGATCATGATGTATTGAAACAAGGAGATTCACTCACCCCATTAGTCTTATATTATGCTATTAGGATAAATGCAAAGAATAGGGAAGGTTTTTACATTAAATATAACAATGTAGCTAATAGTATACGCAGATAAATTAGATTTCTTAGTTAATATTTAGTATAGAAACTGTTAAAAGAAATGCAGAAATTCTATTAGAAGCTAGTAAGGAAATATTTATAGATGTGAACGATGAAAAGACTGTATGTCCACACAGAGTATATAGTTTGAGATCAATAATTTAGAGATTATCGCTAACAACATATAATTTGACATATAATGAGTTTAGATATTTAGGAACAATTATATCTAGCAGTATCGATATTAGAGCGGAAATTAGGAAAATAATACGGCTGGGAAAAGCATGCTATTACTCGGTCAGTAAGTTGTTGACATCTCGCCTGCTGCCAAGAAATGTAAAACTAGTGTTTGTATATACAAAACAATAGTTTTACCAGTTGTTCTCTATGGGTGTGAAACGTGGTCTCTTATCTTATATGATGTACATAGATGTAGGGTGTTATAAAACAAGGTGCTTAAGAATATATTTGGTTTAGAAGGGGATGAAGATACCGGGGAGTGGAAAAGGCTACATAAATATGAGTTACATGCCCTGTACTCATTATAGGACATTGTTAGAATAATCAAGTTTTGTAGATTACGGTGGGAAGGAGATGAAGCGTGAATGGAAGAGTTTAGAATCGCGTTATTTATTATCTTATAATATAAATATAGCATTGAATACACTGTCTTTATTTAAAATATACACTAGCGTTGAAAATTCAAATTTTCCTTGGTTGGGATTTATTATAGTTAGCAATATGCCATGGGCTGAATACATTAAACTATTTATATTTACATATTCTAAATTATTTTAATTCCACTCCATTTTTAAGAGATGCCATCAAAACTTAGAAAATAGAAAATACAAGTGTTGATCCAAAAAAGTTGTAGCATATTAGGTTGCAAACTATGATGATTTCAAGGATACTTGTGCATAGTAAAACACTTTTTATGTAGAACCAAACTTTAACTATTGTAGAATTCAAATATAATTTTGTTCAAATAGTTATGGGACGCATTTCCTGGAGATTTAATATTAGTGGTTAAGTATTTGGCTACATTTTATTTGATCAAAGATATAACTAGCTACTGTGCTGTGGTTCACATAATTTTTGTTATAGCTAGTGCAATTTTTCTGGAAAGGAAGTCATCACGAATATACACCTATGCTATATTGGTAGTTATTATACTCTACACTTTAATATACAAAATAGAGAAAAAGTAGTTAAATTATTTTTAACGTTAGTAAGAGTAACATTTAAAAATTATATCTAAAGTCCCACATAAGATAAGCTTGACATTAAGTCTGCATGCAGGTGATTCAAATGTATGATTACAGAATAAAAGTATTTTATTTATATTTAAAATTGTTATATGACAAGAAATCCAAACCTGGAGAACTTGATTAGCAATGACTTCCTCCCCAACATTAAAGTGCGCTTGGTGGACTTTGTGACACTGCTATGACGTCAGGCATATAAAACTTTAGGATGACTACGTAAAGCTCTACTTCAACGAGTACTACAAGGAAAGCAGTCCAGTGATTCAATTTGACGAACAATGGACACCTGTTGTGGCTAAAACAAGGATAAATCGAATTAGTTTCGACTTTTATTAGTTCTATTTATCCGTATTAACCCACCGCTACTAAGTTTGTCTCTCAAAGATAGAATCTTTTGTCATAATAGTAGTGGCTTATTTTGAAAATATATATGACAAATAATAACTTTACAATGCATGTGTTTTATATGTTGGCATGATTGAAAAAAAAACATAACTTTTATGTAGTTATAAAGATAAGCCAATAGGAAAGGAATTACCTTCCAACCACATACATCTAGAATAGAATAATGAACACTTAAACTTATATTTTAAGTGGGAATAGAATAAAAATACTAAAGTACAATTTTAGACAAATTAAAAATTGAGATATTATAGGATTCTGGTAGAAATAAACATTTATAAAAAATCGGTCAACATTGCTATATTTAAATAAATATACCTTTCGTCGTAGATGGTTAAAAATATAATAATAATTTTGTAAATTCCAATTAACTTATCAATATTTTTAATACAATCCAACAACACTTAAAAATCTTTAATATAAAAATTGGTTAAATATTTCCACACGTTTAATTTATAGTTTGTAGTATATCGATTATAGAAGAGACACGTTTCCTCTATATATATTTATAGACCATAAATAATTGTTTTTAAAATAAAATCAATACTTTGTCCCACTAAATATATATATATATATATATATCAATTGTTCCTTGTTTCAGTACTTGACATGAAAGTGAGTACAAACTACATTTAACAACTTGTTAACTAGGTCACGTTTACTCGTGCGAATGACAATAATTAGTAACTACTACGTTAGCATAGCTGGATCAATCATTGCTTAAACGAAACACAATAAAAAAAATACTATGTTAGGTATTTAATGGAATATCTGGACCTTTGACCCCTCTGCAATGATTGATTATCTACTTTTGCAGGAAATTTGAGAACATATTATGTTCAATTAATTTATTTTTTTAAACTTTTAAAGAACTATTCAATAAAACAAATTGCTTTAAATTGTTCATTGTGGCTAAACTTTCCTAAACAGGCTATAAGAAACATTAATATCTTTTAAGAGGACTAAATATGTTCTCAAAATCCCAATATACACTTTTGAAGCTGTATTCCTATTAAATGATTACTGATTGTACCTGTTTGAACTGCCGAATGGCGCCATTTATTCTGAGAGAGTCAGCAGCGATGCCAGCAATCCCATCCCCAGGTTCCCTTAGTTGCCGCAACGAAGCGCTAGGCTGCGAGCCTCCACCTCCGACGCAATGCACATGGTGCCCACATTGTCCCCCACATGGCGCCACGGTCGACTCGGGCTGTGAGCTCTGGCGGATGATGCGCGAACTGTAGGGTGACGTGGTCAGCAACACGGGTGGCGGGAGACAAGGGGGGACCGCGACGTTAGAACAGCAAGACGAGTGATGGTGGTGATGTTGCAGCCCCATCGAGCGGACACTTTCTCTCGAGACCGATCTTGCTAAAGGCTGGAGGGATGACAATGGAGAATGGGAATCCCTCCTTTCGCACCTGCATCTCGAGTGTGCGTGAGGAAGCAGGTGGTACCCAGCGGTAGAACCTGTCCTCAAACGGCAAGCCGATGACCCGACGACACCCGAGCCACCACCGACGTGACCAGAACCTCCCACGGGGTTTCTGGCGCTGTCCCCTTGCAGCCGACAGTGCAGTTCTATGTCAGGGACGGATCGCGCGCTGGACTCCTCCAGACAAACCCCCGCCCCACTCTCCTGACTACCTCCCAAGGTCTCGGAACCCGACAACTGTGGATGTTGGGAGGACGCCGACGAGGAGAGTAGGTACGTGGTGCAAGGTTGCCTCATGAGCACGGGCTTGGTGGTGGTGGTAGACGCCGGCGGGAGTGAGATGGTGGCGGTGGGAGGAGGACTGTTGCTGGGGACCACGGTGACGTTGGGGGAGGGGGCCAGAAGGCTAGCCGTCTCTTCGTCGCCGCTCCCGTACCCAGAATTGTCGACGGCGTCCAGAGGAGGACCCGCACTGGTCGTCGTGGTGCTCATGATTGCAGCTGGCGGTGGTGGTGCGCTGTCAGGTCATTACGTAGCTCTGGAACAAACAACACAGGCGAGACTAGTTAAAGACTCGTCAAGAAACTGGGAGAACATGGAGGTAGATAGTGTTTTTTCACTGTTTACGTAATCTTAACCAAATACATTGTTACTTAGTTGCAAAAACAAATTTGTCGCTGGGTAACCTGGTGGTATAGGGATAAGGTGTCGGACTTCTGTGCTGGGGCCCGGGGATCAATCCTCGGTCCCGGCATAGATTTATCTGATTACCAAACCCTTCCTTCACCTCTGACAAGACGTATATTAATCACAACTTGTAAATGTTTGGAAAATCAGGCCTCCACCCTTGTTCGGATGCCACGTTAAACTGTGGGTCCTACATTTAATCTCACAATCATCCTAATATTACACATGGGCCTAAGTGCGTATAACCCGAACGGGTAGTAAGCCACGGAGCTAATAATAATAATAGTAACTTTGTCGCTATTACTGGTTCAAAACCCCACTGGTGAATGTGTGGACAGAGGTGATAGTCTTGTTTTGTTTAGTTTTCATGTGATGAGGGGATTGGTGCTCGAATCTCATTTTCTCTAAAAATGTCCTCTACCTTTCTCTTGCGTGCCCAATCATTGTAGAAATGCGGATATCCCGGATGGTTAGTAAGACGCAGAACACGGATTTATCAATTAATTAAAGTGCGTTATAAAGATGAAATATTTCTAATTCCTAATCTAATAGTAAGACTTGCTTGCGGTCTCATGTCAATAAATGTTCAGCATTAAAGTGTTATGATACTTGCAAATTCAATACTGAGTATATAACAAGGTACTTTTATTTTATTTTAGCAATGCGTCTTACTATCCATTCGGGTTACACACTTATGTATTAACTACGCTAGTGAATTAGGGATAAGTAAGGTTGAATTCATAGGAATTAAACCCGCATTTGAAAGAAAGAATGGAGAACCATTTAGGAAAAATCACCCTAAGTACTCTTAACCATGTTCAAACCATGATCTCTCTCTCATCAGCCGTATAGTACATTGTGAGAGTTGCGCCTTAGACCATGTGGCCACCAAAGTGGGTATTTCAGTACTGAATTTTAAATGTGGCTCTAACTTTTATGACAGTTTAAAATTGTCTTAAAATAGTTCTATGCTCGCAAGCTTCCACATAATAATATGTATGCCTATTGATATGACAAGGGAAATAAATTGTCATCTCTTGTCAAATAATAATAATAATAATAGTAATACTAATTTGGAAGGTGGGTGAGTAAGAAAACGGTTTTACATATTTACACTAACTATCGTGTCCCAGGCTTCTTTTCTGACAGGAATTAAGTGTATAATCGTTAAGTTGGGTTTGTTTCCCCTTTCACTAAATAGTAAACTTACAGTCTGGGATATGTATGTTGTGTTGGTATTTTGATTTATGGGTATAAGTCGCGCGTGGCTATCACATTACAACATATGAGCAGGCCTACAAACAAACCTCAGAACATATTATTAACATACAGGTCTACAAACAAACCTCAGAACAGTTTATTAACATGCAAACCGTAAATAGTATCTTATCCCGACTTGATACTAACTATTAAAGTATCACACCTACATTTTTAATACAAATTACGTTCCTTTATTGGTGTATTCAAGTCATGGATAGGCTAAATTTGATGGTGTTAAGTTCTTTGCAGGGGTTCTTAAAGAGTGTACTGTGGTAATCCCCTTGGGAAGCCTTTAAAATATGAAGACATTTATAAAAATGTCTATAAGTAGACTATCACAATAATTTTGTTTGATTGTTTTATCAAAAACAATATTTACACTGCGTCTCACCTCCCTTTCATGTTATTCACATTTGTTGTTTTAATTGTTATTGTTGAATGTAGATAAGGTGTACCTGCATTTGCGTGAAGAGAGATAGTGGAAAGCATTAAGAAAATAAAACCTTCAGTACACCTGACTGGGATTCGAGTCATGATCTCCCCATCATCGGCAGTTAATATATATTGCGTGAGTGACACCTTAGACCATTCGACCACAGAACCGGATTCTAGCAGAAGTATCTGGCGTTGCCCTGAGTAACCAAGTAATGGATTGAGGAGTTTCCTAGGGCAACCATTTTCTTTGCTTCAAAGAGACAGAATATTATTTTTTTCATTTTATTTCTTCTGACCCAGTTTTTAATAATTTTAAAAACAATTTAATCCAAATTTTAAAATTCCTTCTTCAAGGTACACATGTTCATGTGCTACTAATTTTAAAATTTCAGACCTTTACCTGAGATAGATGTGTCGCAATACTCATGACAAACACACGAACACTTCATTTTATTAATAACTAGCAATCCCGCACGGCGTTGCCCTTGACCCAATGTGGTATAAGAATTATATAAACACCCTACCTTACCACCATGTTGCCTGATTCACCATGACAATCTCTGAAACGTAATTCTAAACCAGATTAGCAACATTTTCTTCAAAAATTTGTTAAAAATAACCTAATTAAAAAGCTAATTAAAATTTTTAAAATCCGGCTTAAAGGTGCATTTGGATCCCCTTCCTTCCATCCCCCTATGTTAAAAATTTCAGATCACTGCGTGCCGTACATTTGGCTGGGCATTGCACACAATCAAATAAACATACACACAAACATTTCCTTTTGTTATTATATAGATATTGATTAATTTAGTGTTCATACATTAATTTTTTCCTACAAAAAATATTTTAATTTTAATTGCGTTCTCTACTATATATTCCCTCATATCAAAGCTTCTGGACATAAGGACGTCTATTCAAGGGATGTAAGGGATGTATCCAAGGGTACCACCCTCGTTAAAAGTTTTGAGAAACACAGATTTGCAAGATAAAAGATTTTAATATAGGCTAAATAATTCTCAAATAATTCAAGTGACATGATTGCAATACTTGATTATTTATATGTAAATAATAAATATAGGCCTACTCTATATAGTTTTGAAAAACCTCATAATAAGTATATTTTGTGGTTTCATTACCGTTTAAGATCTAGCAACATGTTTCAGTGCCCACATGATCTAAGGCGTCACTTTCGCAATTGTCTAGATTAGGGGACAGCAAAAGGTCAATATTTCAGTCGCTCGTGTAAGAAAACTATACTATCACGAGAAGGTAAGCTTACCTTCCTTTATTCCACTATGGTACAACTTGATAAGGACCTAGTGTAATTCTACTACCTTTCAGGGTAAACGGAGTGTAAATTTTATTTATTTTGTATATTTTTAATGAAGGTAAGAACATAAATATTGGAGAATATTATGAATTTAAGGAATAAATATAAGATGTTTAGAAAAATAATGTTTAAAAGTAGAGCGGAGAAACAAAGGGTGATTGCAGGACTTTTAATATTAATGTAAAAGTCAATTGGGACCCCAAAAATGTTGTTGACCCCTGGTTTAGATCATAATTTCCAGAATGGGGTTCTGTGATGTAGAGTTTTGTTTCCGCAAAAAAAATAAAAATAATAATAATAGTTTTTTTAATGGAACACATTAAAAATATTATGGGTATTTGGCGGACGAGACAATATTTGGGTTCAAGTCGCTTTTATTGCACAGCTTTCTTTCTAAACTTTCTTTGTAATCGTAATCCAGAACCTTCAGATAATCAATCCAATCTGCTTAGTGGCGCGGATATTCTTACACTCGCGGAAAGTTGGGAATCTCTGCTTTCCCATAACTCATTGAAACGTTTAATTGATTTTCTCCAGTTTAACAAACTAATAATAATAAAAAATAAAAATATGGCAACATAATTATCATTTAATTAAGATTAAAATCTTATAATTTTCCCCTCCAGATAGGCAAATAGACCGTATTTATTTATGGGACATGAAAAAGGTTAAAACATGTAATTGCCTTCCTCCTGGCAAAATGTAACTTTCAATTTGAAGATATTTGACCTTGAGCCAAGAAAATTTAGAATATTTGAAAGTTAAAATACATAATATTTAATATTGGTGGGAAAATCCCTACGAATAGATTAAAACTGTCAGAATTAAGGTAACCTGCCGAAAGTGACAATCAGAGAACACATATCTTGGAGAAAAAAATGCGTAGAATTACTTATAGTCATGGTTAGAATATTCAAATTCGGCGCAAGAATTCTATTAACTCGTCGCCCTCCGGACGAATAGAAGTAGCTCAGATTTAATAAATATTCAGGAGGGCGAAAAGAAAATTATATTCTTAGTTGTAACTGTTGTACAGCAGCTTAAAGTATTTTCTCCACATATACGATTATTTTTCCAAGTACTTAATAATAATAATAATATTATTATTATTATTATTATTGTTATTATTATTATTATTATTATTATTATTATTATTATTATTATTATTAGCACTGCGTCTTACTACCCGTTCAGGTTATACGCACTTACGCTAATGTGTAATGGTAGGGTGATTGTGAGATGAAATGGAGGACCTACAGTTTAACGTGGAATCCAAACCACGGTGGAGGCCTGGAATTCATCACATTTACAATTTGTGATTAAGACACTTCCTGTCAGAGGTGAAGGAAGGGTTTGGTAAGTACACTTATTAAAATGTTCTTTTATTGTCTGAACTAACAAACTGTCTTTTGTGCGTAATTATACCCAATAATAATAATAATAATAATTATTATTATTATTAATACACTAAAAGTTACTAAAAGAAACAAAAAATATTTAACAAACTGATACAGAAAGTAAAATGATTCTTAATGAATAGTTATTGAAACAGAAATTAATATTCATTCCATGTACAAAAGCGATTAATAAAGATCCTCGTGCTCCTCTGATCTTACTGAGGGATTACTTCCGTGACAAAGCGACATGAAAGCTTCATATTTTGATCTGGGCGCCAGCACTCCTTTTTAGTTGATTGGACGAATGGACGTTCTTTAGTTTCTTGCTTTGATTCTTTAAGGTGGATTGTTTTATAGGTTGTCTGAACAGCTTTATCTCAAGCAACGTCTTTCCAGCGGAAAGCTATGAGTCTCCACATGAGATACGTCAAACATTACTTTTGCTATATCTCCTAGGCTAAAAGAGATACAGATACGGCACTTTGTGTTGATGTAGTCTTGATAAGGAGGTATTAAAAAATGAACGTATCTCAAAAATATATTTTTCTGGGTTACGTCTATTTTCCCGGAGAGCGACGAATTAAATATTTTTTACCCGCTTCAGTGGCCGCATGGTCAAATAAGCTACTATCGCAGTAGAATAGACCACGGATGATGGGGAGAGGAAGGTACGAATCTTGGTCGAATGTACTGAGGCTGTTTTTGCCAAAATGGTTTACCTCTCTCTCCACAAATAAGTGTACACTTCCTCCAACCCTTCTAAATCCCTTAAACCATTACTGCAATTAGTACATAAGCGTATAACTTGAACGGGTACTATATATATATATATATATATATTTAATCGATTATATATACTATATATATATATATATTTTTAAAACCGATCAAACAAAATGTTTGTAATATTATTTTTTGAAAATTATGGCTTTAAATTTTTATTTTACTTACTTTTTAAGTTTCGTAATATTGTGTTTATTAAAGTTTAGATCGATTCTTTACTCCAAATTATTTGTTTTTGTAAAATTTGGATATTTAATGCTAATGTGATTTTCGACTTTTTTCTAATGGTTTGGTCTTCTCCCCTATAATAAACCAAAAACGTTGAAATACCTATTCATTTAAATATTATGAAGACGAGTGTTCCCTAACACTTTTGAGTAACAAATTGTTACTAGCACTTGCATTTTTTTAAATAGGTAAATAACCCGCTTCGGTGCCCGCATGGTCTGAGGCATCACACTATCAATATACTTGATTGCTGATGGTGGGTATATAGAGGTTCGAACCCCGGTTGTATGTACCGAGGAGGGTCTTTACTAAATAGTTTTCCACTTTCCTTCCGTACAAATGCGTGTTAACTTCGAATAAATTCGATTTTCTCACCCCTAGCCAATTAGGGTAGTTATTAGAAAGGCATATAACCCAAATAAGTAGTAAGACGCGGTACAGCTAAAATAATAAAATTAATATACACTTGCATGCAAATTTATCCATTCCTATCAAATTGACAGGGCTTAACGTATTCATCAACGCTAAATTTTATCCAACATTAATCGACCCCTTATACGATTTATCACTATAGGATTAAGCTTTATTTACTTTGCGAAGGCTTCATACCATTAACATTATCGAAAATAGTACAATTATTTGTTCGATAACTTTAAGCACAAACATTAGTCAGATTAATGAATATAGCCTTTATTAAAATAATTAGATCGGCTGGGTATTTGAGACACTGGATTATATTACCAAGCTATTACGCGGAACTTCAATTATTCAACATAGTACTTGGACTAGAGGGAAGGAAGATGCAAATAGTTATCACACGAAACGTTAGAATATTATGTTTCAATTAGATACAATAAAGAGAGAGAGAAAGAGGTCTTGTTGCATCGCGTCTTGTTTATTTATAATGGCTAGTGCTTGTATAACTACCGTTGATACGACATTGTTGTAGCGTCTAGCAAGGAGATTATCTGGTAGCTATTTTGTAATACGCTGAAGAAGTACGTGACATTGAAATAATTATCTGGCTAAGTATTTGACAAGTTTTTAGCCTTATTTTAAATATAAGTAACTTCTTTAATATATACTTACTTATTAAGTTTATAGCATTAGGAACTCAAAATCCTAATGCAGCACTTACAAAAGTACGCCACCTTTCCCGACCTTGAGCTAATTCTATCCAGTCCATCTCATTACACCCTATCTTTTTTCAGGTCTATTCTAATGGTATCCTCTCATCTGCGTCTAGTTCTTCCCAATGGTCCCTTCCCATTAGGTTTGCTAGTCAGTATCATGGAAACGGTTCTAAATTCTACCACTCGCACTGCATGTCCTGCCCACCGTGATCTATGAGACTTGATTATCCTAACAATGTCCTGTGATGAATATAGGATATTTAACTCATCAATGTGCAACCTTCTCCACTCCCCAGTAGCATAATCCCTTTTTGGACCAAATACTGACTTAAACACCTTGTATTAGAACACTATAAATTTGTTTTTGTTATTAATAAATTTATTTTTTAGTATTATTTAGGGACATTTGGATGAATGAACTAATATTTCTGAAAGGGTATGTTTAATTAAGCTCCCAAATTCACCCGTAGGTATATTCCATTCACGGTAGGAATTACTCTCTGAAAGGTCTTTTTTCCTACCAATATCCTACTATATAGTAGATTTATGGTAGGGAAAAAGGCCTTTCAGAAGTCAATTCCTACCGTGAATGGAATATAGGATTAGAAGCCACTCAGTATAGTAAAAAATACACACCCGACCAGGAACATTAGTAAACAATGCTCGCGTTTGTAAATATATATTTTTATGATTTAAAGCCTCTAATATTAGTATAAGTTAAAACTGGGAAATATTTGATTTCTTTACGGCAAGTTCTAATAAATTGGCAACAGCACATTTATTTGATGGCTAGACATCTAGACATTTAAGAAAGAGAAATATCCAACGTACTAATTTGTTCTTTGTAAATATTTTGGATTCAGCTCTTCATTCATTTACTTACTCAATAATTCACAATCTATGTTCGAGAATATGATTTATTAAAATAAATAATTTAACTTATTTAATTCCTTGGTATATCAACCATAAACATCTTTTTAATGCTTTCAAAATATTTTTACAGTTTAATAAATTAAATTAAATTTTATTAACTACACAAATTGGGAAAATGAAGAAATTCTCGGCAAATATAGGCTAAAACATATTTTTAGTCTCTGTACTTATTAGTAAAGTTGCTAAAATGAACAAATATCTGTATCTATATCTTCAAATTGAGAAAATTTCATTTGATTTAATTGTTTTGATAAAATCAATTATTTGATTAAAATTTGTTCAAAAAGTATAGTATTTATTGGGCGTTTGAGATTTTTAATTAATCTTTATTGTTGCCGTAGATATACTGTATAATGTAATAAATTAATTATTAATAAATTATATCTTGTAGTGGGTTTATTTGATAATACGATTATTTTAAATCTTAGCGGTTGAGTTTCCAAGGATATACGAATGAAAATAAACTAATTACATATTTTAGTCACTAATAATACTGGCAATAAACTAAAGTCATGTCTCACCTTCATTAAACATTCATATTTGGTCACCATGACTTCTATAAAGAAAGTAATTTGTATACAGTCCTTGTGAATTTGGGGAATGCCAGGCCTCCACCGTGGTTCGGATTCCACGTTAAACTGTAGGTCCTTCATTTCATCTCACAATCACCCTACCATTACACATTAGCGTAAGTGCGTATAACCCGAACGGTTAGTAAGACGTGGTGCTAATAATAATAATTAATAATAATGTGTACAGTCCATTTTTCAAACGAAGAACCTTATTTGACAGCTACAGTGGCCCCATGGCTTCTTTGGTGCTGACTGACAGCTTTAAATAGTTATCAGACCAAATTAAGTATCCCTACACCGAACCATATGATTTTCAAAAATATGTGTTTAGAAGCTGTAACTTCTGACGGTCAAAATTTAGGTATATACCTAAATGTTGACTGTCAGAAGTCAGACTGTAAGCTGTCAGTCAGCACCAAAGAACTCATGGGGCTAGTGTAGCTATACGCATTCTTACTTAAAGTGAGCTGATCTGCGACTGTTTTGATATATATTGACAGTAACTATAAAATAACACTAATAATATGGTAAAATGCTATCAGTGTTCCTACCGAAATCGTAATTATACCTTTCAGTTCAAAAATAGTTTTGTATCCATCCACTTTGCTGATATATTTATTTGATTTTACATTCAATGTCAGTTTACATCACTTGGCCAAAGTGACAAACAATATTGGCAAGGCAGATAAATCAATATCTCTTTTTAGAAACTTTTCCATTGTCAGAAAATTTCGAAGCTACTGTGAATTAACCATAGCCAATAGCCTCAAACATTCCTAGTAATAATGTGCCGGAACATATCGCCCCAAATTACCATATTTACATATGTAAGGTAAATGTTACGTTAGATATGATCATAGCATTGTCAATTAAGATTTTAATTATTATCTTAAATCATAAACGAAAGATTCAGGTTTTCACCAACCCAACGCTTCTTCAAATAAGTCACATTTAAATACATCAAAAGTTATCTCCATTAATATATTAGTATATCAATTTCACTCATTACATTACTAAAAAGCTATTGATAGTAGCATTATTAGTAGGCCTACCTATCTACTATAATTACGGTGACCATACGTAATTTTTTTTGCAGTATAGTACTGTTTATTGGGGTACTATCCTGCTGTCCTACAGAGCATGCGATAGTACAGCAAAAGGTAAGGTTTTTTTTAAACCAAGTACTTCCAAAATTACTTCGTTTTGAAGTAATAGAAAATAATATTTTGAATTGAACAGCGCCAGTGCAAGGAACATCATCCTTGAGCAGTTGGCAAACACTCAACACATGTGCTGCGCTCTCTCGAACAAGATTGGAACTTATTTATTAGCTCTGTGTGGTATTAACACCTAGCCTGCCGTTTTTCATGTCTTACCCGTACCCTTTTTTTGGGCTTCATTTGTTTTCTTTGTCTTCAGTTGTTGAGGGTGAGTGTTGTGGTTGTTCTATTAGATTTTAATTAAAAATAAAAGCTAGCATACCAAAGTGTTATGAGATGGGGCAGCCATGCAGAAAATGTTAATTTAATTCTTCTTTACAAACAGAATACCCTTTCATAAAAATAAAAAAACAGTGATAACCCTTACATTGTTATTTATGAGCTGTGTAGAGGTGAAGTTGACCTAAGCAATAGTGGTCGCACAAGTATTGAGAGGCATTTGAAGCAACTCAAAACACTTACTAGCAGTAAATGCAGCCACATCAAGTAGTACGGTAAGCAAGTTCTTTAAAAAAAGTATTAACTTCCATTTGAGCGAAGGAGGCCCAGTAGAGATTGAATATTTATTTAGGAACAGCACATTATTTCAGCGTTATGATTAATTCTTCCAATCAACATAACATTAAGATAGTGACATTGATTGTACGACACTTTGACTGTACCCAGGGAGTAAAAGTCAAGCTTCTGGAACTGAAAGACCTTCCTGGAGAAACATCTGAGCAGCTACACAGACTACGTTTACTCTACCTTGTTTTCATTAAATTTAGTGGAAAGTGTTTTGGTCTTTTTGCAGACAACACCAACACTAATTTTGGAGGCCCTAATCGAAGGGGGGAACAAACCTGTTCAAGAAGCTCAACAACTCTTGTGCAAAAGCTGTGGTTTGCGTAGGCTGTGTTGCACATGTGATAAACAACTGCACTCAGAATACAACAGACTTGTTACCGATTGACATTAAAGTAGTAGTCAAGATTTACAAACATTTTTGTATCCACACTGTCCGTGTAAGTACATTATATAATTTTTGTGAGTGTCGAAATGGAGTACAAAAGATGCTATTTTTTTCATAGCCTCGATTCCTCTGTTTGATGCCAGATGTGGGGCGTATTCTATTAATGTATGAACCTTTGAGGGAGTATTTCCTAACTTCTCCTTCTTGCCCAACAATATTGAAACATTTGTTTGAAAACCCTGTAGCTGAATCATGGTTGTGGTTTGTTCTCAATGTTAGCTTTCTATTTCACGAGGCAATTTTAAATATTGAAGGTGATAATAAGTGTGCAACATGATGCCGCACGATAATATTTTGAGCTGATTGAGAAATTGAAAAGCAGGGAAAATGTTGTATTCTTGCCAGTGAAAGTAAGAAGCTGTCTTAGCAGCATTGAAACACTCAGCGAGGTGAATTATAAAAGTGATTTTTATACAAAAGCTAAGGCTTTCTACTCGGGTTGCATTGCATATTTGGAAAAATGGACTGCTAATCTGCAACAGTTTGAATGGGTCAGATTGCATGAGCAACTTACGTGGGAGAAGGTGCTGGCTTCGTATGAGGCTTTAAAAGATAACATTGGCTCTACTGTAGATGAAGATGGTCTTATTGACGAAATTATAGCGTTAAAAAACTTTCTAGCTGGTGAGAAAATTCCTGAGTAGAATGAGAGTAAAATTCCGATTAAAACCAGGTGGTTGAAAGTGTTTAGTTTTATGAACAACAAGCTTCAACCTCTTAAAAACCTGCAGTTGTTATGTTAGTTTATACTTTGCCTGCCTGCCACAAGTTCTTCAGCTGAGAGACTTTTTTCAATAATAAATAACTACTGGGGGAGTGAAAAAACCCAAATGAGTATTGGGACATTAAAGGCTGTGATGACAGGTCTACACAAATTTTGACGAAATCTGTATGGAAATGTTCCAATAGTTGAAATCAAAAGAAAAGCTTCTAAAAGCAATTCATAGCTCAGATAAATATGGATAGTATGATTATGAAGCAAAAGCCTGCATAAGTAGTTCCTAAATTGTTATTTTAAAATTAACTTTCTCTTTATTGGATTTTTTAAGTACTGTAGTCCTATGTATTATTTACCAATGGGTTTGTACACGTGATTAGTCCTAAATTATTTATTTTTGCAAGTTTTTTTATAAGTTTTAGGCACAAGTATTATTTACAAAAATACTATATACACAATAATAAAAGCCAATCTAATACTTGATGTATATAAATTTGACTTTATGTAGCTCGCTCTCTTAAACTAGTATTCAAAAGTGAATTTTAATAAATGGTTTTATCTTTAAACTATTTTTAATTCTCTATCTCTATTATTTTTCTTCTATCTACTCTATACATAAGTTATACACGCACGTCACACACCATGCTACTCGTATATGTGATATATTTTAATGTCCTGTTTTTTCTAAAAAAAATATGGTCACCGTAACTAAAATAGTTCGACTTAGTGACCTTATATTATAACAACTATGAATAATTAGTTTTTAGATAAAGCTTCAAAGATTTAATGTTAACTATTTTATTCCATTTTTGTATACTGTAAACGCATAAAAATATATCCAAATATTTCAAAATATCCTAAAGTGTATATATTTTATATTTAGATTGTCTTTACCCCAAATAAATGGAAATATTCTGAAACATACATCTATTTAAAATAACCAATTTTTATAACCAACTGACGCAAGTAAAAAGTAAAAATAGTTATTTTAAACTCATTTGATAAATGTTTGTTCAACAAGTTGTTCTAAAATTGAATACATACTTTTACTATTAGATAGTACTAACTTAAGTGGGAGAGCTGGGGACCCAAGGAAGGGTATATACTTTTGCAGTTTTTAAATAAAAATATATATATTTTGCGCAAATATATAAAAATGATCTCCAGTAGAATCATAGAGTAATTTTCTTCACATGTTGATATAAACCATTCTAAAAGTTCTGTTAAGGCTGTCCTAGAATTTAATGAAAGTTTTTCTCTTCATTCAAAAAGTTTCTCATCCAATTCTAATAGGTTCATGATGTAATACATTCAAGAACGGTTCATATTACAGTGTGAAAAATTTTTTATTCTTCACTGGATCGATATTTTATTCAATTTTGTCAAAAATGTTGCTTTAGAAAAACCTGCAATACTAACCTTTTCTTGCGTTCCCTACTCTCCCACCTTAGGTGGAACCAAAATAAGGCAATAATGACCGATCATTGTTACAGGAATCTGAATGTTTGCGGCTCAATTTACATGTCCATGTTGTTATCTTTTAATACTTATGAATATATATATTTTGAATATCTGTAACGGGGCGGGATAAAAAATAACACTTTAATAGATTCATTTTTATAACCCCCCAGAAATAGAATGTGGGCTCCTTAAACCTATGGACTTCTCAGCTATCAAGGTAGAGAGCAACTAAAGATTACAGAGCTAATAGGAAATTTCTCTTAAAAAAGTAAAGGTGCAATCATTTAAAATTGTTTAAAGAGTAATATAAGTTATATAAACAATAAACTCTTGTATTAAACACAAAATAGACCCTTCAAACAGATTATTATACAGTTAAATTTTTAGAACTATGTAGTTGGAGCGATCATTGCTAAACACATTACTTTGCATACACCTATTATTAGAAGAAATGACATTAACAAAATGTTTACGTTCACTAAATTGTAAACTTCTTCTTAAAAACAATAGTTTTAACATTACATTCTTAGAATCTTTTAATAATACTAAATAATATCAAATGAGAAGTATTACAACTAGTTTTAGTTACAATGTTTCAAACAGTTATACATACTGTAAGCCCTCTTTACGACCAATAAACATGTAGGCCTACCTTAAAATTCAATTATGAAAACAGTTTACATTGATTTGCATGACTCAAATCATCATCAAATTTGCCAATTAGTTTGAAAGATAAGATATCTTAGTATATCAATTTCATACGTATACACGAAAGACAATATAAAGTTTTTATAACTCATTATTTTTTGCTTCGCAGTAGAGTTTAATATTATGTTTGTATAGTCAGTTTGGGTCATGAAGTTAACAATATTAGTCATGTTTTTTCTTCTTTTAATGAGTTGTACTGTCACAGCTATGAAATACGTAAGTGTTCTTTTGTTAGAAAACTTATTCATTTTTCTTTCTAAACGGTTTCCCAATCTTCTTTAAGCAAATGTGGATTTATTTTCTATAAATTCTATCTTTCTTCTACCTAACATTTGGTATACATTTTCAGACAATGATTTTTTTGGTGAGACGTGGAGCAAGGAATGCTTATATATCGTTGAAATGCTAATCTATAGCTTAAAACAACTTTAATTTATATTTTTATGCCATGACACTGTCTAAGGTCGATTTATCGATATGTTGTTACTGTTGATATCCAAGCTTTTTAACATAATCTATCGGATATGGTATCTTCCTAAATTTTTTATCGCCCTGATCAACTTCCTACAATACAATTAGTTGATTTGTTATCAGCGTAGCCCTAAATTATTATGACGCTAAATAACAATTTTAGTATGCACGTAACTTGCTTTACTACTATGATTAAACTCAAAGCTGGTTCGTTTTAGTCGAGATTAATTATGTCTTAAAACGTCTTTACATGTTTACACGCGTTCTTTTAATTAAAAATATTTCCACACGATAATAAATCATGTCAATATAACAATAAATTAGCAAACAACACACACAATTGTGGGCAAAATTTTGAATTACAATCATGTTTACCACCCGCTTCGGTACCGCGTGTTCTAACACGCTACTCTCGTGTTGGACTAGATTACCGAATACGGGGAAATCAATATTTGATTCCGGTTGAGGGAAATGGGGTTTTTTCCCAAATTGTTTCCCAATCTACTTCCACTCAAATGCGGGTGCACTTCCTCTCAATTAAACCTTCCTAATCCCGAACCATTAGTGTAATTAGTACATAGGCTCTTAGCCCGAACAGGTAGTAAGATGTAGTGCTAAAATAATCATGTTTACACAACCGTTATTACATAATACATTGTTACATTCAAATGTAATTTTAATTAATGATTTAGAAACGCTAGAAACTATTTAAAAGCGGAAACAAATTCAAAATGGCAAAAATGTGATAGTACAACTTCATTGGAAATATTTTAAAGAAAACTACGAGGGGCCTAAAACCCAAGTTTAGAATATATAAATAAAATTATATTCCTAAATTATTACTAATATTTTTAGATATTACATTTTATCAAAAGAGTTAGTTGATGGTTTAATATATTGAAGTTAACTTTAGTAAGTTGTATTAAAGGCAGTGAACCCTAATTAGCGTTTAGGGTGTTTGGGAGTTCCCTCCCCTCAACCCCTAATATGCCAGGTCTGATAATTAGAGCTTAAACATCCTAGTCAACGACAATCCAATATATTGTGAAGCTTCCGGCTTACACCACCGATGATGGAATTTAATCATAATATTATTTTAGATACAAATCCAATCCAATACAACGAATCAAATCTTTTAAAAATGCAAAGTGCTGTAAATTAAATAACGCTTTCTACGAGCCAACGTAAAATTATTGTAAATAAAATAGTCCATTTAAATCTAATTTATCAGTATTTTCTTACTATGTATGAAGCTATTTAATATACATCTAAATAGATAAATCTATAACTTTTTTTTGTAGGCGAGGGGTTTCTGGGGGTCAAGAAATGTTGAGCTCCATCAAAATCGATGTATGGAAGGCGTTTTTATAGCAAAACTTTTTTGGTCAAAATAAATCAAATATTGCTTCTATACAAACATCTTATATATAATTTGATAGGCCCATTTCCGGTAATATAAATTACGAGGAAATTATTAAACAGATTTTAACAAACAAACACTCATTTTAACGTATATGAGTCCAGGATGTCGGAAAAAATAGTTGTTTTCCACGAAATCCCGATTCTCAGAGAGAATTTTCAAGTTTTTCATTCTTTGTTCAATCACCATGGAAACCGTTGTTTTCTGCATGGCTGTAAATCTCTAAATAAAATATATCTCTTTGGCTAAACAATAATAACTCAATCTTTATTTGTTGGTCATCACATTTTCTCTTTGGATGCTGGTCATAATACATCTAACTTGAGATGCCTAAACTGGAGAAACATTTTTTTTTATCAGAATGTTATCGTTAATTCAAGTTTAAATCAATCACATTGAACATAGCTCGAAGATTAAAAGGTTAAGGTTTAAGCTAATCAAATATTGTATACGCCTTGTTTCGTAAAAGATAAAAAAAAAATTTAAAAATATTTTGGTATTTTATATTACAAGTTAAAAAACGATAAATTGATCTTTAATAATATATAAAAAATAACCATACAAACAAACTAAATATGAGTTTTGTGATGTTAATTTTATTTTCAAAAAATGGGTTTAGATGTTTATTTTACCAAATAGTAACGCAATACATATACACAAGTTAAACTATGTTTTCATTTAATTTTGAGGATATATTATTTAAAAGTAATGCTTTGTGTACGCCATCTATCTTTTCACATTCTTACAAATAGAGTAAGATAAGTTATGTTTCCATATGATACTTAATTGTGAGGGAATAATATTTCAAAGTATCGTAATATTTGAGTCTAACATATATATTTTCATATTCTCTATCTCTTTCAGACTTTCTCACGCTCTCACATACTCTCTCACCCTCTCACACACACTCTCACACACACTCTAAATCTCTCTCACACACACACACACACATGCTATACAACTCTCTGTAATATATTATCTCATTCTCTCACTTACACTTTATCCCTCTCTCACACACACTCTCTACACTATTTATCACACAAATTCTCTCACATTATTATCTTTATTATACTCTCTATTAAGCTCTGTCTAAAACGCTCTTTCACTCTCAACCTCTATTTTTCTCAAACACCCTCTTATTTGTCAAATGCTCTTTTATCTCTCGAACATTTGCTCACTCTCTCTCAAATGTTATTTCTCTCGAACGCTTTCTCTCTACGCTCTCTCTATCTCAAGCTCTCTATATCTAAAATTCACTATACCTCAAACCCACTCTCCTTCTCCTACCCACTCTTTTTCTAAAACTCACTTTCTTTCTCAAACCCACTTTCATTCTCTCAAAATCTTTTTTCTCAATTTATCTCCTTAGCTCTTTCTCTCAAACACTTTCTATATAACGCTCTTTCAATCTATTTTTCTATCTCCAAACTAATATCCCCACTCTAAGTTTCTTTCTCAAACTCTCTCACACACGCCCTCACATTTTCTCTCTCTTTCACACAATATTTCTCCCAAAATTTTACTCTCTCTTTCTTACACACACACACACACACACACACACACACACTCAATTCATCACGCATTCTCCCAAACATATTCTCTTTCTCTCTCACACACAATCTATCTCACGTTTTTTCGCACTCATTATCTCACACACACACTCTCTCTCCTTACACATACATTATTTTTCTCTTCTTTCAGTGTTTCTCTCTATATTAAATACACACATTCTCACTATTAATCGTTCATTCACTCGATCTTTCTCAATGACTCATTCTCAGTCGCTCCCACCTCACACTCACAATCATTCACAAACTCAAACACTCACACTCTCATTCCCTCCATCACATTTTATCACTCTCTCTTATATTTTATACATAATTTGATAAGCCTGTTTTCAGTAATAAAAATTAAGAGGAAATGACTGAAGAGATTTTGACAAAAGATCACTCATTTTAAAGATTAGGGAATCAGAATGCCGGTAAAAATAGTGTCCAAAAACTAAAACCCAATTTTCCTAGCAAACTTTCCATCTGTTTCTTCTGTGTGGGCAGTGGTTCATCTGTACAATCATTATTTGTTTAAATCACCATAGAAATCATGATTTGTATAGCTTTATATTGGTAAATAAAATATTTGTCTTTGTTTAAAAATAATATCAGCTCAATTGCTACTTTACTGGTTTGGGGAAACGAATAGATAGAGATCTGGGAGATGCGTCATTTTAATGCTCTTATTGGGGTTAGAAGGGGGAAAATATAAGTTTTTATTCAAATTACACACATAAAACTAAATATCTATGAAAGATTGTTCCCTACAAGGTATCAATTTCATATAAAAGAATTATTTTTAACAACAAATAGATTTATTACAATAAAACAAAAATAACATAATTGAGGTTTTACAATGATATTATAGGTTATACTTTGAAGTTTGATGCAGATAATTTGACATTGTGAATTTTAATATTCTGCTGTAGCTACTAGGGATGAATAGGAGCCGGACTACTGGATGAATTGTTCCGAAGAAGAAAATAATCAAGTAGCTAATGACAAAATATAGAACAATATATATATACAAATATAAATAATTTTATATCAGTTAAACTAGTCTGGGTTGTAAATTGAACTCTTTAAAACACTTAGTATAATGATAAAAAATAGGAAAGTTCCTTGATTATAGTGGAGGATGGCTAATAAGCAGGTGTCAACAAAACAGTACTATGGCGGGTCTCTTTCCCTTACGGTACTGCCAACGCATTCTATAGTACACACAAACCTAGTTGGAATTAAACTAAGAGTAACACTAGCACAATAGAAGCGCAAAAAACTGGGCAAAGAAAAAGTGTATTATTTTCGCGAACCCCACTATGACTCTATAGCAGTTCCCTGGGTTGCGTACCCAAACTAATACAGTACGTGAAGCATAACTACTTAACCAACACAAAATAAAGAATTCCACCAACAACTGAGATATGTAATCCAATACAGACAACCTGGTTGTAACCATCCAAAAATTAAACAGATGTACATGACGTTTACGGCGTCATGTCAAATATTGGATCAAGTTAGACTAATGGAACTTGTGGAAGTTTAGTAAGTCTGTAACTAAAACATTACTGTATTCCAAGCCCAAGGCTCGTAACGTAAACACTGTATAGTAAATATACAGAGCAACATAGTCTCTAGGACTGATGTAATATACATGAAACTAGCTATTATTATACTTATCCCTCATTCTGGAGGACACAATATTTAAACAACAAAATAAACCTTTGAGTTAAGAAGTCAACAAGACTTGCCGTCGATCAATTGTCAATTCGACATACTATCAACACAAAGAAAATAATCTCTGGCAATGTACAGAAAACTAAAATTGTGCAAGCAGACATTGCTTATCTTTTACTACAAAAATTTGATTCTGAGTCATAAGGACTCGTAGATAGCTTTGAAATACTCAATTAATTGAAGTCAGTGGTCCTATCCATGGCTGCGGTGGATCCAACGGTCCCAACTTTATATTTGTCATCGAAGTGCGTCATCCTGTCCAGGCAGGCGGTGAAACAGATGCCTCCAACTTCATGGTCGACGTGGTCTTCGATTCGCGACGATGCAGAGGTTCTTCCTTCAATGCTGGTTTGAAGTAAATTTGCTGTATTGGGAACCTGGACGTGGCCCCTTATATACTAAATCTCATAAGAACGGAGCAAGGCAGAGAAGGTGATAAACACAGATACATAGAAAGGAGAAATACGGACGAAGGCGGGCAGAAAGAGAAAATTAACAAGAAAAATTCCCTTGCGGGGAGAGGGAGGAACAAGCTTCCTTGTCTCACCGCTAGAGTCTCTTGACGTAGAGTGGGTCAGTAGGTCGAAGTTGATACGCATTCCTTTCTTTAGCTAGGTGTTATAATGTAAGCACGTTTGGCTGCCATCTTCTAATAATTTTCTTCTACCATGTGGCCATTAAATCAAACAATATCTTGGCAGGGTGAGTAGAAATGAAAGCAGTTTCTATTTAAATATCTCTGGTATGATTATATTATTTAGGATCTGTTATTATTTTTATGAGAATTTATGATATAGATATACTTTACTATATTTCTTGTGGATGGCATGGCAAGCGTATGTAACTTTATCTGACCTCATCCAATAGCAAAGGGTATGCGTTAACGTATTTTATTCATAAATACAATGATATTAATCCTATTCTTTGATATTTAGTACAGTATTTATAAAAGGATGATATTTTGACCAACCACGTGTTTGAATGTAGGGAGATACGTAATTTTATTAGACTGCATCTAGTCAGAGAAAATAAACTTCGAGTTAGATTCAATTAACATAGTTTCTTTCTTGCGTAAATTATAAAATGTTGATTTTTAATTGTAGCTGTCCAATCTATCTGATTGACATGCTACATCTAAGAATAGTTGATACCCTTTGACAAGTAAACTTTTAACTAAAATTGAGTGAGGTCCTATTATATAGGTTCTTTCTCAATAAAAAGTTTAAAATACACCCACTAGTAGGGTTTAATTTCCTTCACTTAGTGATATCAACATTTATTGAATATCTGTCATGAGCATTACTTAAAAACCTTTTCAAACTAAGAGAAAAAGTTTTCGTGAAATTCCAGGACATTCTTGACAGATATTCAACAACAGTTGAGGCTATCATGTGAAGGGAGTTAAATTATATGTATGTATAGAAGCAATATTTGATTTATTTTAACCAACAAAATATTTTTTATAAAAGCTGCAAAAACACTGATTTTTTTTCTCGCTTTCTCTACGTCCTCACCCTAACAATAAAAAATGGTTTATGGGTCACTCCATTAATATTTATGCATGCACTATAAACACCACAATACTTTACTTATCATCTTATAAGAATAATGGACAAAGACGAATAAAATAATATATTTCTGAATTAATTTAATAAATATTTGGTTAAAGTAAAATACATTCTACCAGCTTCATTTATTTTTATAAATACATTATAAACACCAATTATCTTTACTCGACATCAAAGAGGAAGAATAGACTAAGACAAATAAAATAATTTTAAATTGATTTAATCGATTTGCTTTAAGTCATAAACCTTTTTAACCAACTCCATCGTTCCTTAAGCATACACTCTAAATACTAATAACTTTTATTCCTTTATGCATAATCTTATATTAGTACTAGATTAAGAGGAATAAAATAATAATAAGTTATAGACCTAATATATAGAGCCTAGTATGAAGGAAAAGGGGCAAAAATAAGGAACAAAAAACCTCCCCTCTCTAAGCTACCCTCCCTGACCCTCATTTCCTTGATATGTGGCGGCCTGCTTGCTAGCAATTTAGGGCTAGACCACTCAAGCCCGTAACAGTAAATTCCCTTAAGACTATTGGCCCTTTTCTTTTGCGGTGGAAATGCAGAGCCACGGGAACAAACTGCTATCTTCAAGTATTTTTATTGTTTTGCAATTTTATTTTCGGAAATGGTTTGTTCAAAGCATGTTGATTAAGTTATACTCTTTATATACACACCTCCTCTATAATTTGTGATCAAATATCGATAAAATTGACATTTTCCAATAGAAAACTGCTAGATTTATAACAAAAAATAAGAACATGTGACGATTAATAAACATCGATACACTATCTTAGAAATGGTGTTGATAGTATTAACATAAACATTCCACTCATTTTCAAGAAAAATGATATTTCCAAACGTATGATTTTTCCGCAAGACCTGTCTGGTAGCTAGCGACCTCTATGATTTTCATGATCCATCTGTTTTTGTTGGCTCGGAAAGATACTTTGGTTGGTTGTGAAGCCACGACACGCCTTTCACCCTCCCGCCCACCATCTCACAAAATAGGCTTTAGACTTGCACTCGACAGGGCCAAGGGCCTTAATCTCTACCCTTCCTCAAATAATACAAGACTCATCCCTAATATTTATTGCTGCATTAATAGTTACACTTATCATCTTTGACGATAATAAGGATGTGTGATATTCTCATCTTTGTGCATAGCTTGTTAGCCCATAATATTATATGAATTATGAATTAAAGTGAGTAAAATAATACATATTTCTAAACAATGTGTTAGAAAAATATCAGACAATATTGACAATATTTGTTTCGTGAATCTATGAATGGTGTGAAGGGTCGAACCCATGCTATTTGACGTAGTCCCTGTCTCCATTACGTTTGCTAAGTTTCTCCACAAAGTATGTGTTCAGCTGCTATATTTTTTCAATTCCTGAATGTATGCTCCTCTAAGAATAGGTTTACCCTTCATATACTCAAGCAAGTACATTCTAGCATTCATCTCGATGACCTCATACATCTTTAACAATAATACTGACCAATTTGAAGTACATCCCCAAGAGAAAAATTCCTTCTGTTTGCTGATGCGGACCATACCTCAAAGTTTAAATTTCATTTATGCAGGGTAAGCCATTTTGGAATGTTGGTATACAGTATGTAGAAGGCTAGTATCTTTAACTTTGATAGGTTTCATATTAATAGTGTGCCATGCAATTATACTAATAAAGTAAATAATCAATCATATAAATCTGTTGATACGATACTTTAACTGTAAATCTAGTCTAAATCGTGTTTTTCAGAGTTATATTGAATATCAATACAATGCTAGTATTGAGATTCATGTACGAAGAATAATGACTCTTCTTCCTTTTCATGAGAGCTTTGAAATAAACACTATAAAACTGTAAAGTACAATTAACAGTCTGTAAATGTCAAACCCCTGATAATCCATTTGTCATTACCAGTCGAAAGTTGTGCACTATAGTGGCGGTAACGTTATTTACTGTCATAGCCTTCACAAATACAGCCCAGACAATTTTAGAATATACCTTTATTACTCTCCATTGTTTGATATAGACTTTAGAGTATGATATCACCTCAACTAGATCAGCTTGGAGCAATTCATTCCAATAACGTACGCTAACATGTCTTGTAGAAAAACTACCTTGTGCGGGACAATAAAGCTCACATGCGCTCACCTTCTTAACATATATTAATTGGAGATAATAGTGATTTCATACATATTTTATAGAATTATGATGGACTCCAGTAATTCTTAAATATTCTAAACAATATCGTTCTTATACAACACATGACCTGCTTGTGATGAGACATGCAAGAGTCTCAACCGATCAACGAGCTCATTAGGATAATCTAAATAGTTATAATCGATACTTATTCCTCTATAATCTTGAACAACACTCCCTCAAACCCACTCTACTCATAAAACAAGGGTTTAATTATTCGTAGATACTTTGTTCCAACACGTAGCTTTAAACGTGCGTAAGGCATATTTCTAAACTGATATGCGTTCGTTTCTTCAAGCATAGACTTGTAATATTCACTATTTGCCTCAATATAATGCGAAGGCTTTTTTTTATTAAGAAACACTCCTTTAGACCTTGAGTGTAAAAAACACCATGATTTTATTCAGAATTACAGTTCCACGGACTCCACCGAACATGTTACGAGTATCCCTTAGCATGGATATGTGGCCTATATAACGTACGCCGTAATTTCTGTCTGAATAAGCACGCAGTGTGTGGAGGTAGGTATCCAAGAGGCATTTGTTAAGCAATATTGCAGGTAAGGCCTCCTTCCCTCCTTCTCACACCTTTGAAACGTTATGGGTTCAAATCTTGCAGTCACCATCTTTCCAGGCTCAGATATTGCTGCCACCATATTGGTTAGAGATTCCAGGATAGGTTTAAAGGTTTTATTCGCAACAACTTCTTACTCATGGCGTGCAGCACGTAGTTGTTTATAAATTCATTTATTAATCTTACTAGCTTTGATGATATCTTCAACAATCTTCTTAGACATGATATAAACTATGAATTTCAACATTATATTTAAACGTATGTACGACATAGCTCCACATGAAGCGTTAGAGGTTCTGCCGAGCTTCTCTTCATCATGAAATATATTGTATCACCTTCTGACACCTCGAAAGGTGGTGCTTTTACAAGATTAAGGTTTACTAGGAAAATAACTTTCTTAGAATGCATGATTATTGGGGAAAACATACCTTATTTATTTTAACTATAGTCAGTCACACAATTTAAGGCCAGATTTAAGTATATTGAATGATTTCTGCTAAGTGTAGAATCCAAGTAGATTTTGTAATGTATTGATTTTGATTAATCTAAATTATGTAAAAAGTCATGGATGAAGGTAATTTTTCTTTAAAGTAATATAGGTAGAGTATCCTTTTAAGATTCATCCATGAACAAACACGCGTTTCTCAGAATGAGGTGAAAAGGACTTCACCCCTAAAATATATTTTTTATACCTTCTTTCTTGTTAAAATATCTACTGCGTCAATTCTCGTTAAAGGGAACAAGTTCATAGTATTTGGCAGAGCACGCCATTTCTTTATACCAATAAGAAGCTAGCCCTCACAAAACGTGTCGCCAGGACTCTGTCTATTGGTTAGTTTTTACATTGTTGATCAGGGGAGAAAATGCAAGGAATATGTCATATATAAACCATTGTACGTATGTTTATGACACTATGACGACCACGACGAGGAGGATGATCTCCTGGACCAAACATCTACACAGAGATCTCACTCACAAGTCAGTCACAGTCTAATACATTATAATATAAGTCACTTCAATATTACAAGTGTGCAGTGATAAGAAACATTTAATTTAAATATGTGCAAGTAATTTACTGGTGTAATATAAATAAACCGTGTGTGAAATAACAGCCATCAACATTTCTCTTTCTTTAGTAATAATATATACCGATTTAGTTAGTGCTCGAACACGGGGCTATAGACAGCTGATAAACGGTATCTTTTCCGCAGTGATGATAGGCGCTCGATAACGGAGCTTTATACAACCTAAAAAACATCACATCATCTTTTATCAGGGAATTAATCCGTTGTGTATCAATCGACGCCCGAAGCGGGGAGATTGATCACATAGTTTTTATTATTGACGCCCAAAGCGAGGCGTTTTTATCCGATAGTATTACAATTTAGATAAATTCTCTGTTAATTATCAAGTCTACATAGATTTTAGATTCAGTAGTGAATTATTTCATAGGACTATTCCTTCATTATCATAAGATCGATCGTTGTTCATTACCCTGGCAAATAAAATATATCTTCCTAATATATTGTAAACATAAGTTTAAATCGTCTGCTGTTGTGAGATTAACTCTTCCAGCTTCAGGAGCTTGGTACTCAAGGAAATAAGCAAAGCAAGATGTCATTTCTGCCAGTGGTATACATTCCATACCTCTTCCAACTCTCGTCTGATAATCCTTTCAAGGTTTGCAGACATGATCCTATCCTACTATATATTCTCAACCAGAGCAGCCATAAGTTTCAAGACGGTATCTTTAATGCTGTTTAGAGAAATTATATGTTTGTCACTGTGTATACTATCCTTTGTATCGACGTAAGCTCTGATACAAGAATATTTCCTCCAATTCAATTTATTGATGTTGACAAGACGTATAGATCCTACATCAAAACTACCTTGTGGAGTCAAAGTAATATTAAAATCAGGCATACCACTGTAGATACTATGACCCAATTTTGATATGAACATCATGATGGTGTATCTTCAGTTGAGAGCCTGCACGTGTTAATCAGATAAGATAAATGTATTGAATTCACTCCTGTATCACCTTTTATTAAGATCATGATCTTTACTTAGCACAAAATAATCATGTTTGTTCTTCGAGCACAATGAAAACCTCTCCTTAAATTTCTGAAATGTCATATCGGTATTCACATTATCATCATAGACATAGTTGAGGTTTATGTAATTCATTCTGAAAAGGATGATAAGGTTGGCATCATCTCTGATCATTTGTTTAGGAATTAAGAGATTATGTCCGACATAGATAATAACAATCTTTAGTTATATGTCTATTCATATTAAAATAGGATCGTATTTTATACTGATGGTCCCAAACAACGTCATTGAAGGAAATAACCTAGTCATATTTTGTCTTGGTCATGAAAATATCTCACTGTTGTCAGTCTATGTAAAGTACACCATGAAATAAAGGTCAAAGTAATATAAATAACATTAGTGTTTATGTTGTATGCAAAAGGATCGAAGGGTTTGGTTGGAAAAAGTTTTTGATTTTAGGCGAATATTGATTGCATTTATTTAAAATTTATTAATTTATATTATTTTATTCGTCTTAATCCATCCTTCTGCTAAGATGAAGAGTTAAGGGCAGTCGGGTTTGTAATGCATGCATAAGAATAGTTAATGGAGTGGGTCAAAAACAAAGTTTTGACGTTAAGGGTTTATCCATTATGTATGAACAGAAGGTTGGTCTCAGCCCGCCATTCTGAGTGCCATTAAATCTTTAAAAGGATAAAGTGAGAGGGTAAATAAGGGTGGTTGACAGTCTACGGTAATCTACAAACAGGTAGAGATGGAGGCATTTTAGGGTCAAGAAGGGGTGGCAAAAGGTGGGGTAGTTGATCCAAAGGGGGCAGGACCCTTTCAAGAAATTAGTTTTTTTAGCCCTCACCCCACTTGGTCAGAGAATAACCCACTAGCTGTAAACCCCAAAAGAAGGATCTCTCTGACATTCTTTTTTTTTTAACATGACTGTAGAGCAATAGGTATCATAGAATGTAATTTATTATCTTGCTCTTAATTCCACCTTCCTCATCTATATCCCATTAGCGTAATTAGTACATATGCGTAGAGCCCGAACAAGTAGTTAAAAAAAAAATATTTCAAATAATGATCCAACTCTCAACTCACAACTAGAATACTTACTAAAGCCGCTGTGAATCGAAACAGTCTCCAGTTGACCTGAAGTCAACCAGCCATTATCTCAACCATAGAAGCAGAAATAAAGCGTCTTATTTTTATTAGTCCTTTATTTTAAATTGTAATGAGTAGAAGGTTTTGCCCTAGTCTTGAAAATATATCGTGAAATAATATATGCAACATGTCATTTGTAACAAAATTGCTACGCAACTTTCTTATTTTTCATCTATGACTGAAGGTAGTTTGTGATTCTACTGATTTATGAACGCTTCAAGAGGTCCGTGAAGTTGGCAGAACCACTAACGGCACAAATTCTGAAACCTATGCCAATATTTAGTGCTGAATTTGTGCCACAAGAATATCCTATTCCCATAATTTGTGCCACCATAGTTTTCGTTAAAACACCTAAAAACAGTGGGTGCTGCTGGCAGCACCCATAACGGCACAAATTCTGAAACCTATGCCAACATTTAGTGCTGAATTTGTGCCACAAGAATATCCTATCCCCATAATTTGTGCCGCCATAGTTTTCGTGAAGACGCCAAAAACACTAACAGTGGGTGCTGCTGGCAGCACCCATATCGGCACAAATTCTGAAACCTATGCCAATATTTAGTGCTGAATTTGTGCCACAAGAATATCCTACCGCCATAATTTGTGCCACTATAGTTTTCGTGAAAACACCAAAAAACAGTGGGTGCTGCTGGCAGCACCCATAACGGCACAAATTCTGAAACCTATGCCAATATTTAGTGCTGAATTTGTGCC